>ML781862.1:261778-293127 GCA_009831015.1 Picea engelmannii | reverse complement strand
AATACCTGCAGGGTCTTTCCAATACAAATTCCCTTCTAGAATACAGAATTTCAAAGCCTTCAACTTTAAAAATCTAGCTTTAGTTTTAGTTAAACCAGGGGGAGCTTGTAAGTTTTGTAAAACAAAAATAAGGTCTGCATACCAAGGAGACTTTAGAAAAACCTCTTTAACATTTGGAGTCGCCATCTCTCCCTGTTCATCTGCCACGTCTAGAAAATTTATGTCAAGAGCCTGAAAGTTAGATTCAGCCATCAACTTGGCAAGGCCTTGGCCTTTGATCAATTTTGTGGGCTTAATTTCAATGTCGTATTCTAGAATAACTGCAATCCACTTTCCCCTTCTCCCATCAGGGTTGTATTGTGTCAAGATATCTTTTACTACCGCGTTTGGAACATAGGCTATGACATGTGAATGGAGAATATAGACCCTGAAGTCCTTTATATCCTTTACCAAAGAAAAAGCTTGTTTCTCCATAATATTATAGTTCAGTGCAACGTCTCTTAGAGATTTACTGAAGAAAGCTATGGGTTGTTCGTACCCTTCACTGTTCTTCTGCAGTAATACAGCCGCTATAGTATGTTCCGAGGTGAAAGAGAAAAGATAGAAATCCTTTGTGAAATCGGGACTAATCAGAACTGGAGCCTCTGTGAGAGCTCGTTTGACCTGTTCGAAGGATTGTCTAGACTCTGAGTCCCATTTTATTTTGGCATCCTTTTTAAGCATGTTTGTGATATTTCGGAGGAGCTCAGCTAAATTAGGAATGAATCTTCAAAGAAAGTTGATCTGACCTATAAAGGACTATAGCTCTTTTAGATTTCTTGGGTGTTCTATCTTTAGTATGGCCTCTATTCTGCTGGGGTCAATTATGATACCTTCTTTAGAGATGATGTGTCCCAGCATTTTGCCTTCTTCTAACCCAAAGAGGCATTTCTTGGGATTCAAAGAAATCCCGAACCTTCTACATTTTTCAAAAACTCGCCTAAGGTGCCGCAGGTGTTCGTCATCAGATTGGGAGAATACAGTCACATCATCCAGATAAATGACGATAAACTTACCTGACTCTTCTATGAAGGCGATGTCCATCGCCCTCTGGAAGGTAGATCCTGCGTTCATCAGACCAAAAGGCATATTCACATACATGAAAGTGCCCCATGGAGTGGTGAAAGCGGTTTTTTCCTGATCATCTGGGTGAACTAGGACCTGGTTGTAACCTGAGAAACCATCTAACAGAGAGATCTGACTAGACCCGACCACTCTTTGCAGGAGGTGATCCATCTTAGGCAAGGGGTAGTTATCCTTCAATGACGCTTTGTTCAGATTCTGGAAATCTATACAGAGTTGGATTTCCCCAGTTTTCTTGCGAGTAGGGACTAAATTAGAAACCCACTTAGAGAAGCAGAGTGGGACTATGATCTTGGCATCATACATTTTCTTAATTTATTTTTCTATTAAGGGGAGTAGCTTAGGATTTATTCTCCTAAGTTTCTGCCTAAATGGTTTCTGGTCATTCTTTATGGGAATATTGTGTTGTATAATGCTGGTGTCATAGGCTTTCAAATCTTTGTAGCTCCAGGAAAAAACGTCAGAAAATTCTTTGAATAACTCAATGTACTTAAGCTTTTGTTCTGGGGGCAAAGATTTAGACAGTTTAACCATCTTAGGTTTCTCTTCAGTTCCTATATTGAATTATTCCACCTCTTGCCCATGGGATTCTATTTTGGGCTTCTTAGCTACATCGTCATTGTCAAACAGATCTTCTAAAGGGACAAGACCTCTAGGTAAAATATTGCTCTTTAGTTGCAAAACTTCGGCCTCCAGTTCGTCGTCTCCTGTCTCTCCTAAATCTACTGTATTTTCTGTATCTACTGTATTTACAGTGTTAACACTATCTATTTCTAACTCATAATTATTTACATTTTCATTTTCTACATCTATGTTTGTACATTCAAAATCGTTCCTGCATTGCAGAAAGTCCTCTATCTGATCGTCATTTCCAAACACTTGCCAGTACCTGATATTATCGAGTATTGTCGGTCTGCATTTCACTTCCACCGTGTATGGGCGATTTTGTCGAAAAGGGATCTTGCAGGAAGGAGCAGACGTAGCTAATCCGTCCGCCAAAATATTTTGTCCACTAGGCATGACCTGCAAGTCCACCTCGTTGAAACACTTCAAAGCATCTAGAGAAGCATTCCTGTATGCTCTAAGGCGTGGATGTTTAGCAGCATATTCACCTTTAATTTGTTTAATAATCAATTCAGAGTCACCCCTTACCATTATTTGCTTAGCACCCACCTTTTTCAACAATTTAAGTGCCAACATTAAAGCTTCGTACTCAGCAACGTTGTTAGTGCAATGGAAATTTAACTTATAGGAATGATTTTCTGAATACCTTTTTTGATGATTATGCAACCAGACTCCAGCTCCTTCTCCTTCTTTACTGACGGCTCCATCAAAATCCATACTCCAAAAATCAGTAGGTAACTCTTCAGTGATTATATTTTTCATCTTGTCTGCCTCGTCGTTTTCTGGGCTTTCGTCCTGACTAGCTACATCTTCCACCAGTTGGTTGTCTGGCTCTTCGGTATCACCATCATTGTACAGGATGAACGAATCTAAATCTGAATGAGTAGAGTAAAGGGGGTAATTGTGAGGTTTCTCTTGACTGCTGACCATATACTTCATCAGTGTCTCTCTATATAACCTCCTCTATTGTCCAAACACTGGGATAGTGGCATAAGACATATCCAGCTGCAGGGTTCCTTTCAACTTATCTCCCCAAGATCGGGACAGAAACATACCATATTTTGGCGGGATGTAGGCAACGACCACGTCCATCACCATGCTTTTCGAAGGTATCTGAACCAGGGTTATGCAGAGGTCCTTAATTAGACCAATACATTTGACTTTGCTAGAGTCAAACGAGTGTAGATCTTTGTAAGGTCTAGTGACCTCCAATCCCAGTTTTTCCATTACCGCCTTGGGCATAAGATTATGTGAGGCACCTGAATCCAACATGGCATTATGCAATATCAAATCATGTATGTTCAAACTGATGTAAAAGGGAGCTATGTCACCGGTATCGTCTCGACCATCCACTTCGGGTCCGAAAAGGAGTTCGGGATGATTGTCTGCAAGGTTCACAGTATCTGAGTGAGACACTGATCCAATAGTTAAGGCCTTGGTGCCTATGTCTGGTTCAATGGCTAATTCTTTTAGTACCTGCGAACGATAACCACCTCTGGGTATCAACTCTGTCAGTGGGACGGGAATTTTAATTTTGGCCAATTCTGCCTCCAAGCTAAAAGGAGCAGGTGTTCGGGTCTGACTTGTTGGTTCTGGTTGGTCCCTCATATTCCTCTGGTCAGAAGTACTAGGTAGATTAGCAGGTGAAGCTTCAGGCTGTGCCGGTATTTTCAGTATAGTGATGTTTTTCTTCACCGGAGCATCAGTTCTACCTTTCTCAGGAGACTTTTCTGTAGTGCTCTTCTCGAGACCGTTCTCAGTCTCAGACACTTTCTGTGTTCCAAACATCCTTTTCGATGAATTTCATTATGCCTTCTTACTTCGTAGATTGTATTGGCTGTGCACCTCCAAGATATCGTTTTCATAGGCCTGTTGTCCTACATCCTCAGCCTCCTCACTTACCTTTGTTTGATTTAGCAGAAAGAGTTCTAGCTCTTCTCGAGTGAGGAAAATGGCCTCATTATCATGAATGCCCATGAGGTTGATATGAGTGTCTTCCAAGTCTTTATTTACTTCCCCCCCATCGTCAGCATAGTTTTCCTACAAGGGAGGTCTGATCGGCTGATCAGGGCCTCTCTGATCTCTTTGGTCCCTAGGATCCCTAGGATCCCTTTGCCTGATTTGCGGGGGATTTCTTCTAAAGTTGGGGTTTTGAATCTGAGGAGAAGGTGCGTTGTCCCTAGGAGGGTTTCTGTCGGACAGATTTATTCTTTCCATCATTAATTCCACTGTTTGGGCCAAAGAATCCAGCTTGGAATCTGTGGTCGACGTGGAAGGTTCTTCTTTGATAGTGACCCTTCTTTCTGACCTTTGTCAGGCCTGTTTTGCCAACAGATTTGCCTCCACACTAATAGCACATTTCTTCATGTCTTCAAGGGTGGCAACATTTCTTTCTCTCAATTGGTAAGACATGTCAGCATCGAACCCATCAGGGAATTTAATCAATGCCAAACCCGGGGGAGGTTTGATTTCATTCGGGATTGCATTATACAAGTTGTTAAAATGGGTGCAATAGTCTTGGACCATCTCACCTTGATTTCTCTTTATGTTCTCATACTCTGACAGTATTTGAAGAGGGTTTTTCTTTACCTCCCATCTGTCGAGGAAACTTCTTTGGAACACGACAAGGTCA
The DNA here is from genome assembly GCA_009831015.1 of Picea engelmannii. Taxonomy (NCBI): domain Eukaryota; kingdom Viridiplantae; phylum Streptophyta; class Pinopsida; order Pinales; family Pinaceae; genus Picea; species Picea engelmannii. The sequence goes on along the minus strand of ML781862.1, from coordinate 288,749 downwards.
GGGATTGATGCAGTGGGTAAGGCTTTGAACCACTTCTTGGCGTCCCCTGTTAGACTCTGGGCGAATAGTCTCATTTGAACGTCGACTTCGTCAGCTTCTTGTAAATCCAAGTAGTCGTTCATTTTATCTACATGTTGTTGTGCGCTTAATGTTCCTTTTGCATCAAACTGTGGCAGTCTAGTCTTGTAGTCTTGGGGCATGGCATGCAGAGGTGCGGCCAACACCAAAGGTGCATATCTAGCTGCCATGATGGGCGGAGGAGGCGGAACGACGACCAGGGTGGTAGGAGAGGTAGCAACTGAAGTCGAGGGTGATGAAGGACTAGGTGGGGCTGAGGTATTGATTCATAGCTTAGTCATAGGAGACAAGAGTTTGGGGGTTCGAGGTTGCACCACAGTTGGGTCAAAAATGAGCTTAGACGCAAAGGTTTTGGACCGAGCTCTAACCAGGTTTTGTAGCGAAAAAGGCTCAAGATCAAGGCTTTGTAAGCTATATGGTGCTCCAAAAAAGGTAGGAGACTTGTGAAGTGGAGTACTGCTCGCTGAACTGGAAACGAAGGTCTTTCGCCTCAATAATTGCTCGGGGTTATCTAATGCTACGGAGGGTCCTGGGTCTGGATGAGATCGAGTGTGGACTTTCTTGGGAGCCAGAACTCTTTTTTGGGTTATATATATATATATTTTCTTTTTATTTTATGATAAATTCAAACTAAGGGAGATTCCTACGCTGACATCGTCTAGCTTCCAATTGTTCTTGAGAAACTATGTCATGTTCGATGGATGCCCACGAACGTTCGAGCTCTTCCCGGTTGTTGGTCGTTTGGAGGATTAAATCAAAAAGGTTTGACACAATATGCATTTGATTAGATAGTCTAGGCCTGATATTAGGTTGTACTGCTGCGGGGACAGTCATAGGGGGACAAAAGGTATCATGAAAGATACTGGAAGTAATATATACAGAGTTGATCAACCTCTAAAGATTTCTTTTCTTCTCTGAGACAAAACTTTCTTAAGGGGAAAGAAGTAGTGAGATATCAGTTTTAGTTCTTCCCTAGTGGAGTCGCCATTTATGTTAGCACTCGGTAAATTTCCTAGAGGTTGAAAAAGAAGAAATCAATTGAGTTAACCTTAACCAACCACTTTAGAGCTGGGATCTAGCCCTTCCAGCTCCAGAGAGGGATCTCTCTATATGATTTAGCTTTGTTTTAATTTCAGATATTAGGCTAGATATAAATATTGTTGGTTTTGTTGTAAAGGGTTCGTAAAGTTGGTTGAGACAAACTACACATCCATTGGGCTATGGGGTCTGTTTTAAATCAAATCCGAGAAATAACCATAAATGCCAAAGAAGTTTTCCACAGGGTGAGGTAATACATTCACTGGATCTTTAATATTTAAAATGATGAATGGAAGAACAGATGAGGAAAATAACTCCAACTAACAAGCAGTTAAGAATTTCTTAATTGAAGATATTTAGAAGATAAACATTTAAATCTCTAGAATCGGAAACAGGGTATCAGAGATAAATCCTGCAACATAATGCTATTCGTAAAGATTAGATTCAGACAACAAAATGGAATACAGAGAAACAAAACATTTAACTTTTAGAATCACATCACCAGTGAACATACTCAAGAATCCTGTAAAATGCCTCTTCTTTATTAATGGTGGATCTCTTCAAAAATGATACAGCTCGATAGAAATCGGGTGTGCCAATCAACAACCCTCAATACATCGGAAAATGAAGTATTTATAAAACAAAATACATCTGCTCCTGTCATAACTGATCAGGGCGTGCTCCTACTATTTTTAGACTAACTATCTTAACTAATCAAAACTGCTTTGATGACTCATTACAACTGTATACTGAATTTCAGGGGTAGGCCGTTGGCGAGGTGCCTCCGCAACCTCTGCTGACAGGACAGCTGACTCGGATGTGACAGCTCATCTTCTTAGTCTATCAAATCGCACAGTTCTTCCCATCTGATGTGACCTGGAACCGTGACTTTAAGCAACCTCCGGTACACTTCATACATGTCTGTGTACTTAGCAAATGTAGGCTTGATGACGAAGACATGCTTAATTTCATGCTGGATACTAATATCCAACTGCAAGGCATCCATGAATGCTCTTCCTGTGATGCTTCCCTGTATACCTGCAAACTTAGAAATGTCCCTGGACACTTCAGTAAACTTTTTCTTATAATCAGGGAGGGTCATCAACTTGTCATTAATGACCTTCATACCAGGTAGGCCCTTTCTTTGCAGAGCATCTATTTTGCTGAAAAACCTCTGCACTCCTTGGTCCATGACTTGGATCTTCTCTTCTAGCTGCAGCATGAGACCTCTTTTGGTTAGAACTCTCTTCACCTCCAATATGGTCTCAGTCCTGTCTTCAATTTTCAATTCCTTGAGTTCCTCCCGGGTCTTAGAATTCAGGAACCTTATGATTTCATTAGCTTGGGCTGGCATGTCTCCCAATTCCGTTCTGATTTTCTCCATAGCTTGTTTGCTCCTTTCGAGAAACTCATTCTATTCAAACATAATTTGAACCATTGGCCATATTTCATTAATGGACTTAGAAATATCCGTCCACACAAGTTTTTTAACCTCAGCCAAAGTTTTTCCTGCCATTGTCTATTTCTGTAGCTGCTGCAACTCCTTCCTGATATGCTCATTCAACTATTTTTCTTTAGACAGAATTGTCTGGAAAGAAATCTTAAGCTCTTAGAGATTCTCCAATTCTTTCTTAAGCCTGCTGATTTCTGATTCTTGCAGGTTCATTCTCTCCATAGACTTGGCCAGGTCTGTTGCTCCTTCTGGTAGGGGTATTGTTGTTGCAGATGGAATGACTGTCACTGTTGTTGTGCTCAACCCTGCAATTGGGATAGCACTTAATGGAATGCTTTCCATCGGCTTTGCTTGCTCTTTCTCCTTGAGCAGTCTCTCCATCTCTGCCTCCATCTCCTTTAACTGTGCATTCTGCTCCAGGAGTAATTTCAGCATCTCATCTTTTTCACCTTCTTTTTCAGCTAATTCTTTGGCCTGTGGGTCCTCCGTTGGAGGGAGATTTAGTTGTTTTCTCAATGAGGCAATGTCAGCATTTTTATTTTTAATCATTTCCTCCACGGCCTTGACGTTTGCAGGATCGTACCCTACCTTGAGGACCAGCTCCTCCAGTGACTTTATCCTGTTATCTTTCACGAAGGAAGATAATTTTTCCAGCTTCAATTGAGTCTGGGCATTGCTCAAAGCAACCCGAAACTTTGATGCAGAATTTGAAGCGTGGGCCAGAGTGTGAAAAGTCATCTCTCCCGTTTGCTTGTGCAGATCCATCTGATCTGCCGGATGCACATCTTTTGCTTGAAACTCGAACGTGGCCCTCTTATAATCAGATATCACCTTTGGATCAGGCACTTGTGCTTGTAGGAATTCCATATGCATCCTACCCTTTTCTGTATCGAATGCTGAAAGCAGTCTATGCTGGGTCGTGGATGACTACTTCTGGAACTGTGCATAAGTGTTGCTGGTGAGCGTCTTATTTTTCTTTTTTATCATGTCATATTTTTCAAAAATGCCCAACTTGGGCCCAATCTTGCTCGGCGGAGTATCCAAGGGAGAATATTTGGGTTCTATTGCTTTCGTTCCCTCTTTATGCTGACTGGAGCCAAAAGGAAAACTGAATTGTTTGGCCCCAGTGGTGGCCACTGTGGTAGTCACTTTGGTAGCTTCTGCTATTGTGGCGGTCATTGAAATTGTCTTCAGCTTTTTAGAGTGAATTTGAAATTCCTCCGGCGACACCTCTGTTACAGGAGGAGATGACTCCTGTCGGGGCCTCTTCTCCTTGGGGACCTATGGCGTGGTAGCGGGTAGCGCACTTATTGAGGGCCCCTGCTGTTCCAAATCTAGCAATGTGTCCGACAACCAGACTGTCTAATTCACGAATTTCTCGATCTCTAGCTTGGGGTCGTGCACATACGGGGAATTTTTGTTTTTTACCCTCATGTCCGAAATGATACCGTGGGGATCATAATGCCAGATGAAACTCGTAGAGAATTTCATCTCCTTCAAAATTCAATCTGCTTCCTCCCCTGCGCCTCGGTTATTGCAGATAAAAGGACCAATTTGTCCTTTGATTCTTAACTGTTGCTTTTTCTTAAGGGAAACAAAATGAATATCATCAGAATTCATAATTTGCCTTATATATTCTAACGTAAAAATCCTTACCGGTACATATCGAGGCAGTTTATTCGCACCCAAAGACTCTAATTTCTGTGTGATTCTGGCATAAATACCAGTCCCCGGTCTGAATGTTGTTCGAGAGATGCAGGATCCTCTGGACTTCATCATTAATGCGTGGCTTAGGCATGCCACGCAACATACTTACCACCGGGTGGTAAAACCGGTCAGTGAATGCTGTGAAGTCGTACTCAGCCGAATCGTACTTCAGGAGAGAAGTCCACGCAGTAACTGGCTGGGGCTTCCTGTCGGGGTCCATCTTCTGCATAGAGAAATTGAACCTGTCGGCTTGGAAGTAAAGGAACATGTAAGCCAGAATGGATGAGTACCTAAACATGCCTTCTGTGGAAAAATTGACGAATTGCTCCTGGATATTATTGGCCAAAAAGGTGTTGTAGTCAAACTGCGTGGTTGGTTGTTCGTCATTTGAGAAGATGGACAGAAAACCCAGAATGGGCTCGTCCACCCACTGATTAGAGTAGTATCCAAGCAGGGCACATAGAGAAGAAATAATCGGATTCCCTTTGACAGAAAATATGGAAGAAGGATACAGGGGGTTGGTGGTCGGGAGTGGAGCTGAAGTGGGAAGAAAGAGCTCGAAAATATGAGCTCGTTGTGGGAAAGTCATCTTCCGGTAAAGCTCGGTGAGGATTTCTAGGCTAAAGGGGGATGCAGATTCTGCTCGGGTGATTTGTAACATCTGGTTGATGTCCTCAGGGGTAATGAAGAAAAGAGTGTCTCCGGAAGAAGAAAGGATGGCTTTCTGGTCAGGGATGTAGTGGGCCTGGCATTGGAGAGCGAATTCAGGGAAATTATGGATTTGAGGGAAGAGGTACAGAGGTAAATTGGACTCCCAGAGTCCAATTTCGTCTCTTTGGTCCAAGAAAACCTCCCGGAGCCACGACTGGAGATCAGAGAATTCAAAACTGCATATGGTATCGACTATCAAACTGTCCTTGTCGACCAGGGGAATTTTATCCAAGGCAACTGGAGGAGGAACGAACGGATTCTCTTCCTCTTCAGCTGGCTTCGTTTTAGACACCATCTCAACGACTGTACCTACAACAAACAACGTTAGTGAGGTCTACTGGGGGTGGAGGAAAACGACAGGGAAGCAATGGGAAGACGATAGATACGTTCTCTAGTGCGATGGATGGTTCTGGTGCGAGGGATGAATAACGAGTGAAAATTGTCGCAACGGTATATTTATTCAAAACTGGGTCGGTCAGATGCGGGAAAATGGTTAGCATGACAACAGGCATATTATCCAGTTATTAATGGACAACGGGCCACTTGGGGTGATCTGGAAGGTGACGGTAACCAAAGTATACAGATGACTGACGTGGAGGTTTGTGATTGGGGGTAAAGTCGCCAAAGGGGGTTGGCCATGAATGGAAAGGTGAAGGCCTGACAACAAGGACTGACAATAGTTATGGGATGGGACTCAGACCCGGATGCGAGTGGAACAAGTGGGCTCAGTGGAGGGTGACGTGCAGGGGTGACGGGCTGTCAATTAGTAGGTGGGGGATGTGACCTCTGGACCAATAGAAACGTGCCATATGTAGCAAGGGGCCCACCGGAAGGAATATTCATTCCGGACCCCCCCCCCCTTTAGTTAAAGACAGAACACCCAGGGGGGTCTGGAATACGTTAAGAACCATTGATATACGTGCTTGTCTGATCACCGTCCAGATCTGCGTGCTCCTTAATATCAATTCTGGACCCCCCCCTCCATTAAAGGCAGAACGGAGGGGGGGGTCCGGAATCCAATGTGGATCGTCGATTTGAGTGCTCCGTTTAGAACCGTTCAGATATGCACCTGCGTTATAACCAATTTCGGACCCCCCCCTCCATTAAAGGCAGAATGGGCGGGGGGGTCTGGAATCCAATGTGAGCCGTGGATTTATGCGCCCCATTTAGAACCGTTCAGATCTGCATAAGTATTACCATCGATTTCGGACCCCCCCCCTTGGGTTAAAAGTAGAACACTAAGGGGGGTACGGAATGCTCCGTGAACCGTCGATCTGAGCGATGAGATATGGACCACTGGAAGGTGATCGAAACATATGTCAGGGGCAGAAAAATCCATGTGTAGGAAAACTTAGGATTAGTACTTCTTCATGGGTTTTTCTTCGATTTTCTCATACACACCTCCAAGGGGGCTTTGTTCCAACTATCCTAAGGCAAGGAAAGACTTGAGGTAGCACTTTCTTCGGGAGGGTTTTAGTTGGGCAAGGTAGGCCAAGCAATTAGTCTACACTCTAACCTACTTCACAAGAGGAAAAAACCCAGATTAAACTGTTGGGTTAAGGTATTATTTTTCCTAAGGGCTATCTGATCAGGATTAGATGGTCTGATCAGATGTATTCACTAGTTCTAACCTAGGGGCTATCTAACTAGGTTTAGACAGTCTAGTCAGATGTATTCACTAATTCTATCAACATTGGAAATTTAAAATAACTTGGTCATGCTTGAAAGGTATGACCAAGTCACTGTTATTGCATGGGGCTTTTATTTCAAATATTTTTTGCCCTCTTTTCTTTTTCTTTTCTTTTTTCTTTTTCTTTTCTTTTTTCTTTTTCTTTTTCTTTTTCTTTCAAAAATGAAAAATGGATTTCCAATAAGAACACTAGATACAGATAATATCAATAATATCCAAGTCATAAGTTGATTCCCATATTTTATGGGGTGATAACACTCACCAATTCCTCTAGCTTACTTTCCTAGTGTGTAAGTCGCCTCCTTCCTGCTTGTCCTAGTCTAAGTCCTTTAAACTTTTCACTTACAACTAATTATCCTTCGATGCTAGACTCGTGAGATTTCCTTAGTGTATTGTACATATTCATTGAATTGTGTGTCTCGGTGGTTGCAGGTGCGAGTCTTTAAGGATTGTAGAGTGGCTTTTGACATTGGAACTTAGCGCTTCTGCACTGTGGTTATGTATTGCTCCCTGATTTGTGGTCATATGATGTAGTGAGCTTGAGGCGACGCATTGAAGCTTAGTGTTTGACTTTGGTTGGTGGAATGGAGTGGAGGGACTTGGCGCTTGGCTCGATGAGTTGTGTGTATGGTCTCATGAGCTTGGCACTTGGATACTCGGAGATTATTCTTCAGGATAGTACTTTGCTACTATTGATAATTAAACTATTTATATGTGAATTTATTTGTAAAAGTGATATGTGGGGCACGTTGGTGTTTGGTCATTTCTTAAGGAGCTTCTCTTGGTGGGTGGTCTTGGGTTCAAAACCCATGGATCCTCTAGCATTTTAATTAACTTTAATGTAGTTTAACTTTACACTAAATACACAATTAATTTAATTAATTTTTTTTTTTAAAGATTCTTAATTACACTAATAAATTTAAAGTTACTTAATTATCTTTAAAAATTATTTTTATACTAAATTAACCTAAATTAACTTTAAATTAATTCAAACTTAATTCACCTAAATTATTTTTACACTAAAATAATAAAAAAAAATTAGACGAACACACATAATTTTTTTTTTATAAATAAGAGAAAAAAAAAACTAAAATAATTTAACAACAAGTGCGGGCATGCATGGATTCCACGTTCCTGCCTTGCTTCCTCCAATGCCTCCCCGACCTAAACCCTAAACTATTCCTTAACCCTAATTCCTATTTTCATTATTATTTCTTCTTGCGAGGGTTCAGGTTACGCGGTTGACTGCCATGGCCTTCTCTCATGGCTTCTCCTCCTTGTTTGTTAGGTGATGGATTCTAGCATTGTTCATTGGCTTGTATTATATGTGTTGTTTTGCATTAACTTGTAGACTTTTATTTCCAGGGTTTTTTTATTTTATTTTATTTTTGGTTCTGGACTGTTCTGGATTGATTGTTCGACTTGTTTGAATCTTTGCTTGTGTTGGCTTGAGCGGTCTGTGTAATGAATCACCCCTCACTAGACTCACCCATGGATACCACAGAAGAGTCACTAATAGACTCAATAGAGAAGTTAGAGAAATCCCACGATGAATTTATTGCATCTGCGACGAAAGTTTTGAAAGCCAGGCAATCCTTAGACACTGCAGAGACACCCAACACATACGACACACTCGAAAACTTGAAGCATCACTGGGAGCTGCTCGGGGTTGCTTGCGACAGAGCGGATCAGATGGTGTAGTCGCTACGGGTGAAGATCTTCTTGGAGTGCCTCGTTGATGAGGCCACAGGTGGTTCTTCTTTTCCTAGAGCCGCCCAGCCTGCGGTGAGCATCTCACCTATGAGTGCCCTCAAGTTGGAGAATATTTTCAAGACAGTCCAGGATATTTGCGTGGATATCAAGTAGGGAGGAGAAGGATCCTCCAATTCCAATCATGACCTTGGATTCGAATACCATCGGGGGCTTGTCATCGATGATCTCGAGTAGGAAGGAGGAGAAGGAGGAGAAGGAGAAGCCTCCAATTCTAATCCCGACCCTCCACCACCACCTCGCTCTCTTTCCTACCCTCAACCAGGGCTTCGCCTGGTGCCACCGCTGGCTTTGATGTGCGCTTCAAGGAGGACACAGTCCAGTAAGGTAAATAAAATTATTTAATTCCAAAATAATTTATTTATAGAAACCTAATTTATTTAATTTCAAAATTTTGTGCTTGGTCTTCGGTGGTATAGTGCGCTGGTGACATGATGAAGAGCTTGAGACTATGTAAGGATATTGGCACTGGATGCGCTAGGCTCTTGGACTTGGGTCGTATGCTTGGTAATGTGTGAATCGCTTGTGCATTGGGTTGTATATTGTTTCTCGACCTGAGGCTGTATGGTGTTGCGTGATGAGATATGAGGAATGGTGTCAGGCCTGTGTAAGGACCAGTGCCTTCATGGGCTCCTCTTCCATGGCTTAGCACACATATAGTCCACCTGTGGAATCTTGTTGACTCGTCTCTCGGCACCTAGTGTAGGCGTTGTTGATAGTTTATTGGATAACTGAGGCTCAGGGATTGATTCTCTGTGTAGTGTCCACCGTGAAGTTTTAGCTATTACAAGTGCTTTCAATGAAAACTGAGCAAAAAATAGGTACCTACTAGTAGGACGGAGTTGTTTTCTAGTCAACGCATCGCCTCGACTACCTCCATTATGATCTCCAAGAGGGGAAGCATAAAGGACGTTGATGGTTAATGGGTTTACCAGGTGAGAGGCCATGGCTCCGATGGCCCAAAGGAATCCTCTCACCTAAACTACGTTACATTTATCTTTATCCATGAAACCCAAATCTTGGACTTGTTAAAACCTTTGTATATCACATTATCGCATTCTTGTGTTGCCTTCTTACTATAATAGTATAATGATATTTTCTCATTACTATCATTTTAATGTTTTCATTATTAATTTTCTATGAGCTTGTATTGAGCAGGAGAATCGATCCCTTGACACACCCACCTTTCCTCACCAAAGAACGAAGTGGATCTACATTCCCTTCATTTACTATAGTGTAAGATATCTTGGCAATATCCTTTTGGGATTTAGTTCACACAATCAATATTTCTTGTTTTTTTCTTCTGTTCCTCTTCGTCTTTTGCATCTCTTTTCATGTTTATCAAACACTGTGCAACACTTTCCTCTTTTATTTACTTTTACTTTTCATGGCCTTACTTTCCTCTTCCATTTACTTTGCTTTTCAATGGACTTTGCCTCTGTGAATAGAATCAATTAGGTAAGATTGATTTTTTGTTTTAATTCGTTTTGGGTTGGGGCTTCAGGGTTTTCATATGATTGGAAGATTGTTTAAATTAAGGCATTTTCTTGTTGAGGTTGGGCCTCGGGTCTACCATTTTTATTTATTACACACACACACACACACACACACACATATATATATATATATATATATATATATATATAAGAATAGAAAATATATATATATATATATATAGCTATTCATTATAAAAATATCACTCTGTACAGGTGAGGCTTCTTACAGGTTTGAAGCTTTTATAGGCAAGGCTTCTTACAGGTCTGAATGAGAATAGTTCTCCATCGATCTTACAATAGTTTCTAAGGTTTTCTGGTGGTTTATTTCTGGGTCGATTCTAAGTAGGTGGTAGGCCCTTGGCCCTAGATTGTGAACTACAGCTCTGATACCATGTGTAGGGACCAAATTAATTTCAGTCTATTAAAATCCATAAATTGAAACTGATAAGATTACTTCTACACAGAAAGACTCAATAATTTCTTTCATTCAGTATATAAGCATGTTAAATTAATTAAAGAACAACAATTTCATAACAGAATAAGAATTACTTAACATAATAAAATAAATTACCTCTTCCTGATGCTAATTCCCCCATTGATCTGGTTATCCTTTGTTGAAGTTGAAACTGTGTCAAACACTGCCCAAAACTGAGTTTTCCTCCCTGCCAGCTAGGAGCAGCCTATTCGACTCCCTAGCTCTAGGATACCGTAAATATCCTATCCCCCATGCCCAAAACCCCCAACAAATCAGTGCCCCCTGCTTTTGATTCACCAAAAACCACCAAAATCAAACTCCTCCCACTAGAAAAATACCCCATAGCCCAAAATCATAGACCAATCTCTGCCCTAGAGTTCTTCTCCCCCACAAGAATCCTCCCCGTCATATCCCCCTTCACTGACTCTTCTCCCCTTTCATTAATATCTTATCCCTATATTTAATTTTTCTTCCCCCCCCGTATACGTAAGTCTTTAATAAATTAAATTATTAACCCATTTAATTCTTTACTCAAATAATTAATGAGTCAATTAATAATTAATTAATCATTGACATATATGAACAAGTAATTAATAATAATTAATTAGTTAATATTATTAAGAAATAATTATTGTTTAACTAACATATTAGGACAGTCAAATTATCAAATTAATTATAATTAATAATCCCTATACATCTATTTGAGCAGGGTTGTTACATCGACCTTAGGCATAGTCTCATTTACACATGCCAACCTTCCTAGTTGTCTAGAGTCCCTTGGAGGACAAATTCTATTAAGATCAGGAGAGGTAGTGTAGTTATGCATAGGCTCCCTATGAGGAAAGTAGAGACCGAGACTCACTCAAGTCCTAGACTTGACGAATGAGCGCAAGGGGTGCATGGAAGACTCTTCTAAGAGTCAAGCCCAGGAGAAAGCGTGAAAAACTCTTAATTCCTTCATAGCTGAGAAAGATCAAGAGGGACAACACTGTTCGTAAGTGCTGGCGAGACCCAATAGTCAGCTCACAGTAGAAGATTGAAGGTTGATACCTTTGAAGCGTAGGAATCTTCTGAGATCAGGAAGAAAGCCAAAGATTAGGAGGAAGAGAAACAACAACCCTTAGATCAACTGTAAAGTGTGGATCTGGACCATTGAAATCCTACATCCAGACACACAGGATAGCGCACAAGAGGAGAGGATCTGAACGGACGGTATAGAACCGTCAGATCTGGAGTGGGGACTGACAGTCATTGGATCCGGAGATAGGTGCACAAAAGAAGTCCCGAAATCACTTCAACCATTGGATCGTTGGAGGATAGGTGGCGAACATCGAAAAGCCACCAAGGTTTCAGAACTTAGGCGTATAAGGGTGGTGAAGAACGAGGATTCACAATCATCGAAATCGCAAGGGTTATTCTGGATCGTTGGATCCAGGGTGACACGTGGTAGAGATCTAACCCATCGGAGTTTCGACATCTGGGATACCTAAAAAGGAAAATCTCTTGTACTCGTCAATCGTGAAATCCCGACTTGTGAAACCCCGAGGTGAGTTTAGACGATATATGGTTCAAAGTTTCGGCTCCCGGGAAACCTAAGTGCGAGATCTCCTATCTACGCATATCTCAAGATCCCGACTTGCTAGACCCCGAAATGATAATAGAGCGGATGAGATATGGTGTTTCGGTGTTTCGACACCCAGGATATCTAAGGGAATGTCTCTTGTACTCTCCAGTCCCAAAATCTCGACTTGCAAAACCCCGAAATGACATAGTATGTCTAGAGTTTGGATGTTTCGGTGTTTCGGCACCTGGGAAACCCAAGGGTTAGTGCCCTTGTACTTGCTAGTCATGAAAACCTGAAATAATAATAGCGCAGATAAGTCTTGATGTCTTGGTATTTCGGCACCTGGGATATCTAGAAGAAAGTCCCTGGTACACGCCAATCCCGAATTCCCGACTTCTGAAATCCCGATATGACTTAGCGCATGTAGATTTGTTTTTTCGATGTTTCAGCACTCGAAAAACTGAAGGGTATGAACTCCTCATCCTCTTCTATCGCAAAAACCCGGTAGAGAAAATACAAAAGAATTTTATAACCTATAAACTCAAAATTAAAGGAAATACACCCTATCCCATCCTCCTTGTAGAAACAAGCCTCTTCCCCACTGAGAGAATGGCTATGACTAGATACCTAATGTATAAGAACAAGTTAAACAACATGGAAGACAAGAGGCTACCTACAATTGCTTCAAAATCAAGTCATAACCACCATCAACTCAATTGAGGATGGCATAACTACGCCAGGTCTTGGATAAACTATTGGGGAATCATGGAAGAAACCATTTTGCAGAATAAATATACTATTAAAAAAAACGTCAAATAAAAATTTAAGGAAAAAATGTGGTGTGATAAAGAGTTAGAGGGAAAAATAAAATTAAGGTATTGTAAAGATGTAATCAAACCTAATCTAGAAGATCAAAATTATCTATCTGTTTTGCCAAGTGTAAATAAAAAAATAAGCATTGCTAAGATAAGAACAAATTCTCACGAGCTCCATAGTGAAATTGGGCGTTGGTCAATTCCTAAAATGGCATGGGATGAAAGAGTGTGTCACCTTTGTGACACTAAGAAGGTTGAAGATAAAAATCACTTTCTCTTGGATTGTCCAACCTATACCCATATTAGATCTCATTTTGAAAATATTGATCACACTACCAACCTTCCTAACCTCTTAACTCAACAAAAGTATGGTGATCTTAGAAAGCTTCTCTTAATGCTTTTCGAGCATAGAAACAAAATTCTAAAGAATCACAAGTAATCACTTACCCTCTTAAGGTCCAATAGACCAATTAGGTCTTAGTGGATGTTAATAATCATCATTATCATTCTTCTTCTTAATAGTGTATATACACACTTCTTCTTATATATGCCATTTACTTATATATATGTTCTGCTTTAATATATATGTGTATTCTTATATGTATATTTTTTTAATATATTCTTCTTTTTATATATTCCTTTATATATATAATTTATTTTTTATAAATAATAAATAAATAGTTATATATATATATACATATTATTTTTTATTTTTTATTCATAAAGATTTTTAATTCATTATATATTTATGTTTATAAAATGGTTGAAAATAAAAAGCATAAATTATATTTTCAAAAGTTATAATGGAAAGTTTATTGCAAACCAAGTTCTTTTCCATGGGAAAATAATTATTACATCTATTAATTTAATTGAAATTGAAATTATTGAAGTCTAAGAGAAAGACATTGATTCTTGTTAATTCCCTTAATGTTCCTATGATACATCATAGAATGATATTTAAATGTGGTTAGCATTTTTGGTTGCAAGGATATTTCAAAATATAAACTAAGACATGGATACTAATCTTTTAGTTACATGGATATTAATCTATGACTTGGTCCAAGTACATTTCCATCATCACCCCTTAGAAAGTAATACATGAAATCAAATGTTTACAATTTTATTCACATAATCTTATGTAAATATTCACATAATTTCATTTTTGTTATAGTAATTAACAATCTTAAAACAATATACCAATAAGGTTAACTTATATATTAAAAAAAAAGTACCAAGTACAATGACCATCAAGTAATTCAAGGTACATGATTTAGTTTCATTTAGTTTTTTACTCAAATCAACTTTCAGCAAATGAAAAGGCTTTAATTCTCCATTTACATTAATTTATTTCATTGACATTATAACAATTATATTATTATATTCAATCCTAGTGAATTTCATGAAATATTTTATGTTAGTGACTTTGAAAAAATATTTCGTATAAATCTCTTAAACTATGATAAACTCTGATCCAACATATATTATCTTAAGCTTTGATCCAACATATATTATGATGCAGGAGCATCGACAACTCATCAAGCGAGCCAGCGTGGAGCGGAAGACAGCTGGATAGTGTCAACAAAATTTTTGAAAACACTTTGATATTGTTGCGCCAAACATTAATGTGTAGAGTTAATGAAGCACACTTTGTGTATTGTAAGTGGACCTTGAGCGGATAAGTTCACATCCTTAGGTAGATGAGGCATTTAATAGATTTAATGTTGTTAGGTAGGAATTTAATTGTAGATTTGATAGTTTTAGAGCTCGAGAGGGAAAACAGATATAGACACCCTCCTTTGTACATTGTATTGTGGTCAAGAATTCTAAAGAGAAGAGCAGCAGAGAAATGTATGAAGAACTTCCATGTACACATATTAAATTAATAGAAGAAAGCTTTGATTCAATTCCATGGTTGTGTTATTCTCTGTGTCTTGATGATATTATGCTCATGAATGTTTGCTTCCTGTCATACATTTTCTTTTATATGCTGTGTATGTGATTTCATGGTTGATATGAAGTTTGTGAGAACAAGAAATTAGTTTCAATTGTTTCTCTATCTTGAACCAGAGAATTCCTGCAAGGAGTGCAGTTGAATTTGTCCGCAAGGAGTGCGTGACTGCAGGGTTCAAGTAGGGATAACTTTTGTTCTAAGTTCTCAGAAGTGTAKATTTGGCATCGAAGCCATGCAAGGTGTGCGTAGGCTAGACGAAGACTCAGAGTTGCGATTCTGAGTAAAAGGGATTGAAGGAATTCTGTTGCAGGAGTGCACAGGATCAAAGACTTCATCACTTAGTTGTGATTGAAGATTTTCCACAGAGGGTGCGTGCAAGGAGTTCTTCCTAAGGAATTTGAAGTCGCGAAGCTTGGGAGAGACAAGCCTTTGAATTCATCGAAGCAATGCACAGAGAGGTTGTGCTGGAAGTGTTCGAGCAAGTGCTGGAAACTTGCGTGCAGTTGGACAGGGCTTTGTGGAATAAGTGCTTGGTTCAATTTGCGATTTGAACGGACCATCGAAATTATCCAAGGAGAAGTCGTGAGAATCCAAAGCATAGGATCTTGCATAGGTGCAAGGAAGCCATCGTACCAGTGTAGAGAAAGTTCGAAGCTCAGGAGGGCAGGAGCGTCGATCGAGATCACGAGGAACTTAGTTCGACTTGTGGATCGGCATATCGAGAGTTCGGGAGAAGGAAGCGGAAGATTTGGCCACGGAAGTTGCGAGAGGGTGAGAAGTGAAGTCCCGACAATCGCGTGGATAGTATGGGCCACAACGGAGGGGCGTGGCAAGTGACGCGGGATATCGACGTTTCGGCATCTCGGGCATCGGGAGTCGAGGCAAGAGTCACTTGGCCGCTCGAGTAGCGAGGTTCCAAGGGAGCGAGATCGCGAGTTGTCGACATCTCGGTGCATCGGGTCTCGGGAGTTTGAACTCCGAGTGTTTAATGTCATGATCAGCGAAGGCACGATAAAGCGAAGTTCTGATAGAGGAGAGAGAAGTTAGCGTTGATCGGTGCATCGGGTCTTGGGGTTCAAGCACCCAAAGGATAGACAGTGAACTCGCGAGTAGCGAAGTTCCGATCCTCCGAAGGAAGAGATGAGGGTCGCGCAAGGTAGAACTGTGGGTGCAGATCTTCCGATTGGAAGATAGAAGAGCCTTTGATGCTCTTAGGGCCGAAGGGAAAAGAAGGTCCTGGTGATCACGGACGTGCGCATGGTGAAGAGCGTCTGCATCAGAGTGGTATCAGAGCAGGAACATCTTTTCTTTCTGTAGAAGAGAAGAGAAGACATCATGCCGCCAAGAAGAGAAAGACAATCACCAGATCCCGAAGACAGGGAGGTGCAAAGAAGAGGTAGGCTGATAGGAAATCCAGAAATGGAGCGGCAGATGAGAGACCTCCGAGCAAGGCTTGAGGAGATGGAGACTGCACAAATACGCGGAGTTGGTGCAGGGGATCTTAGCGATTCCGAAGTTGAATAAGAAGATGGACATGAAGAAGAGGTCATAGCAGAAGACGCATCAACCGCTCGATTGATCAAAGTCATCGCCGGAATGGGTGCGAAGGCGAAAATGGATATTCCAATCTACGAGGGGAATCTGGATGCAGAGGAGATACTGGATTAGATCCGAGCTCTTGATACCTACTTCGATTATGAGGAGATCGAAGAGGACAAGAAGGTCAAGCATGCTGTTACATGATTGAAAGGACATGCAACGTTATGGTGGGATGAGTTACAAGCTGACAGACATTGCAAATGCAAGCAAAAGATCAAAAGATGGGATCGAATGATTGCGAAGATGAAGGCGAATTTCATCCCCAAAGATTATCAGATCACACTGTTCAGGCGAATGCAAAACCTGACACAGAAGCTGATGACAATCAAGGAATATACTGAAGAGTTCTATCGACTGAACATCAGAGCAGGTCATCGGGAGAGCGATGATGAGAAGGTGGTGAGATATCTGAATGGTCTGAGATACAACATTCAGGATGAATTAAGCATGCTAACCATTCGAACGGTGGAAGATGCTTACCAATTGGCTCTGAAAGCTGAGGAGAAGATGAGCTGTAAACAAGGTCAGCGAGGGCGAGGCAGGAGTCAGCCCAGAGGCAAGGCAGTTTCCCAAGATAGATATCAGAAACCCAAAGAGGAATGGAAGAAACCTCAGGGTAAGATTGAAAGGGGTGGGACCTCACAACGAAGGCCACATGTCGAACAGAGAGGACAACAGAATGATCAACGAGGTGATTATGTTGATGCGAATACTCTTCCTCATACTAGAGGTCAAGGTAGAGGAAGAGGAGGAGTAATCACATGTTTTACATGTGGGAAGAATGGGCACAAGTCATTCGAGTGTCCAGAGAAAAAGAAGGACATTGGAGAAGCTCACATCACAGAAGCCCAGAGACGTGATGTTGAGAATGATGATATAGGAAGTGGAAAGTCACTGGCGGTGCACAAAGTTCTCTTGACACCCGAGAAAGAGGTGGAGGACACAGCTCAGAGAACCAGACTGTTCAGGACCACATGCAAGACCAAGGGCTGGAAATGCAAAGTCATTGTGGACAGTGGAAGCACCGATAATCTCGTTTCAACCGAGATGGTGGAGAAATTAGAGCTAGAGACGACTGATCACCCGATTCCATATAAAGTTTCATGGCTACAGAAAGGACATCAGGTGAGTGTCACTAAACAATGTTTAGTTCAATTCAAGATTGGGGGATATAATGATAAAATATTGTGTGATTTCATTCCCATGGATGTCTGTCATGTATTGCTGGGTAGACCATGGCAGTATGACAGAAATGTGGTTCATGAAGGAAGGATGAACACCTATACTTTGGATAAGAATGGGAGGACACACAGATTGCTTCCGATAAAGGATAAATAAGTGAAACCGGAAGTAAGAAACACGATACTTCTTATGAGTGGGAAGGAGCTGCTTACAGAGATGGAGAGGAAGGAAGATCCACAATTCTTTGTGTCCAGGAAGCTGAGAATTGTCTTGACTAGAACAAGAGTGGACGACTTGCCAGAAGAGATTCAGGAACTGTTGGGAGAGTTCGCTGATATCATCATGGACAAATTACCTCATTTGTTTCCACCGATGAGGAGTGTGAGTCATCACATCGACCTCATACCTAGAGCCAGTTTACTGAATAAAGCTGCATACAGACTGACGCCACAGGAAAATGAGGAAGTCAAAAGGCAGGTACAGGATTTGTTGGACAAAGGACTGGTCAGGGAAAGTCTTAGTCTGTGTGCTATTCCGACAGTGCTAAGTTCGAAGAAGGATGGAGGATGGAGAATGTGTACAGACTCCAGAGCGATAAACAAAATTACCATCAGGTACAGATTTCCACTGCCGAGAATGGATGATCTGATGGATTGCCTGAGTGGGGAAAATTATTTTTCGAAAATTGATTTGAAGAGCGGATATCATCAAATTCGCATGAGAGAGGGTGATGAATGGAAGACAACATTCAAGACAAATGAAGGTTTGTACGAATGGCTGGTCATGTCGTTTGGCTTGAAAAATGCGCCGAGCACATTTATGAGATTGATGAATGAAGTCCTAAGGGAATTCATCGGGAAATTTGTAGTCGTATATCTGGGTGATATATTGATATTCAGTAAGACGAAGGCTGAACATTTGAAACATTTGGCCATTGTGATGAGAAAGCTACAGCGGGAGAAGCTGTTGGTCAACATGAAGAAGTGTTCCTTCATGAAAACAGAGCTCATTTACTTGGGTTTTGTTATTTCAGCTAATGAGTTGAAAATGGATCCAGAGAAGGTGGACGTGATCAAGAATTGGCCATCACCGAGAAATGTTTTCGAGGTGAGGAGTTTCCATGGTTTGGCTAGTTTCTACAGGAAATTCATTTGGAATTTTAGTGGAATTAGTGCAACAATGATGGACACGGTAAAGAAGCGGCATAAAGTTTTTCATTGGACAACAGAGGCTGAGAGGAGCTTCAATCTGTTGAAGCGAAAGATCACAGAGAAACCAGTGTTAGTGTTGCTTGATTTTCAGAAGACATTTCAAGTGAAATGTGATGCAAGCAGGTATGCCATAGGAGCAGTCTTGAGCCATGAGGACAAACCAGTTGCATATTTCAGTGAAAAGTTGGATGAAGCAAAGATTAAATAATCCACGTATGATAAAGAGTTTTATGCCATTATACAGGCATTAAAGAAGTGGAGGCATTACTTGATCCCAAAGGAATTTGTTCTGTACAGCGATAATCATGCATTGCAGTTTGTGAGTCAATAGGATAAGTTGAACCAGAAGCATGCAAAATGGGTAGAGTACATACATAATTTCACGTTTGTAATTAAACACATTTCAGGGACTGCTAACAAAGTGGCTGATGCTTTGAGCAGGAAATGTTTGTTGCTGCAGGAGTTCCGAGTCAAGACATTGGGTTTTGAGAACCTGAGGGACATGTATGCAGGTGATGCAGATTTCGGAGAAGCATATGAAGCAGTTGAGAATCCATTTCTCAGAGATCGGAGTCCGTGGATAGATTATATAATCAAGGATGGATTTCTGTTCAGAGGCAATCAACTGTGTATTCCAAATTGCTCCATGAGGGAGAATTTGGTGAAGGAAAAGCATAGTGGGGGTTTAGTAGGGCACTTTGGTCACGAAAAAACATTTGCAAAACTAAATGAATCGTATTTTTGGTCGGGCATGCGAGCACATGTAAAGAGATTTGTTGACAGATGCCGAATTTGTCAGCACTCGAAGGGCCGGAAGCAGAATGCTAGTTTTTATCAGCCATTACCCATACCAGAGAGGCCATGGGAAGTGATCAGCATGGATTTTGTATTAGGTTTGCCGAGGACGCAAAGAGGAGCTAATTCCATCTTTTTCGTGGTGGACAATTTTTCTAAGATGGCACATTTTATTCCGTGTCAGAAGACCAGTGATGCGACACACATCACAAACTTGTTTTTCAAAGAGATTGTTAGACTTCATGGATTGCCGAGAAGCATAGTCTCGGACAGGGATACAAAATTCATAGTTCATTTTTGGAGGACACTATGGAAGAAGTTAGGGACTAACTTGGCATTTAGCTCAGCTTACCATCCATAGACAGATAAGAAAACGGAAGTGGTCAACAGAAGCCTGGGGGACTTGTTGAGGAGCTTGGTAATAGAGCACCATAGTAGTTGGTACAATGTGTTACCACAGACATAGTTCGCGTACAACGATTCGGTGAATCAGAGTACAGGCAAAAGCCCATTTCAGATTGTGTATGGGACACAACCAAGGGGAGTTTCTGAACTTAGGGAGTCAGAACAGACTGCGACTAGCAGCGCTAGTGTAGAAGAGTTCGTTGAAGCAATGCAGGAACTTCACAGTAAGGTGAAGCAGTGACTGATTGACTCAAATCAGGAGTATAAGTGCAGAGAAGATCAGCATCGGAGACAACTTCAGTTCGAAGTTGGTGATCTGGTTCTGGCACATCTAAGGAGAGAAAGGTTCGCAAGGGGAACATACAACAAGCTTAAAATGAAGAAAATCGGACCTTGCAGAGTCCTGAAGAAATTCGACGAGAACGCCTATGAGATTGAGTTGTCGGATGGCATCAAGATATCTCTGATATTTAATGTTTCGGATTTATACCCATACAAGGCTCGAGAAACAGACACTGGAACTGAGGAGCCAGTGATCCAGTGGATGAAGCAGATGCCAGTTGCAGAGAATCCACAGATGGAATACATACTGGATAAGCAGGTAGGAAGGAAGACCAGGTGAAAGCAGTATTTTGAGTATCTGGTCAAATGGAAGAACCACCCAGTGGAAGACGCCAGTTGGGAAAGCGAAGCAGTAATACAGAAGCATGGACAGACCATGCAGGAGCTCATGGATAGGAGCCCATGAATATTTTCAAGCCGAGGAGTATGATGCAGGAGCATCGACAACTCAACAAGCGAGCCAGCGTGGAGCAGAAGACAACTGGACAACGTCAACAAAATTTTTGAAAACACTTTGATATTGTTGCGCCAAACATTAATGTGTAGAGTTAATGAAGTGCACTTTGTGTATTGTAAGTGGACCTTGAGCGGATAAGTTCACGTCCTTAGGTAGATGAGGCATTTAATAGATTTAATGTTGTTAGGTAGGAATTTAGTTGTAGATTTGATAGTTTTAGAGATCGAGAGGGAAAACGGATATAGACACCCTCCTTTGTACATTGTATTGTGGTCAAGCATTCTGAAGAGAAGAGCAGCAGAGAAATGTATGAAGAACTTCCATGTACAGATATTGAATTAATAGAAGAAAGCTTTGATTCAATTCCATGGTTGTGTTATTCTCTGTGTCTTGATGATATTATGCTCATGAATGTTTGCTTCCTGTCATACATTTTCTTTTATATGCTGTGTATGTGATTTCATGGTTGATATGAAGTTTGTGAGAACAAGAAATTAGTTTCAATTGTTTCTCTATCTTGAACTAGAGAATTCTTGCAAGGAGTGCAGTTGAATTTGTCCGCAAGGAGTGCGTGACTGCAGGGTTCAAGTAGGGATAACTTTTGTTCTAAGTTCTCAGAAGTGCAGATTTGTCACCGAAGCCATGCAAGGTCTGCGCAGGCTGGACGAAGACTCATAGTTGTGATTCTGAGTAAAAGGGATTGAAGGAATTCTACTGCAGGAGTGCACAGGATCAAAGACTTCATCACTTAGTCGTGATTGAAGATTTTCCGCAGAGGGTGCGTGCAAGGAGTTCTTTCTAAGTAATTTGAAGTTGCGAAGCTCGGGAGAGACAAGCCTTTGAATTCGTCGAAGGACTGCATAGAGAGGTTGTGCTGGAAGTGTTCGAGCAAGTGCTGGAAACTTGCATGCAGTTGGACAGGGCTTTGTGGAATAAGTTCTTGGTTTAATTTGTGATTTGAATGGACCGTCAAAATTATCCAAGGAGAAGTCATGAGAATCCAAAGCATAGGATCTTGCAGAGGTGAAAGGAAGCCATCGTACCAGTGTGGAGAAAGTTCGAAGCTCAGGAGGGCAAGAGCATCGATAGAGATCATGAGGAACTTAGTTCGACTTGTGGATCGGCATATCAGGAGTTCGGGAGAAGGAAGCGAAATATTTGGCCACGGAAGTCGCGAGAGGGCGAGAAGCGAAGTCTCGACAATCGCATGGATAGTGTGGGCCACAACGGAGGGACGTGGAAAGTGATGCGGGATATCAGCGTTTCGGCATCTCGGGCATCGGGAGTCGAGGCAGGAGCCACTTGGTCTCTCGAGTAGTGAGGTTTCGAGGGAGAGAGATCGCGATTTGTCGGCATCTAGGTGCATCGGGTCTTGGGAGTTTGAACTCCGAGTGTTTAATGTCACGATCAGTGAAGGCACGATAAAGCGAAGTTCCAATAAAGGAGAGAGAAGTCAGCGTTGATCAGTGCATCGGGTCTCGGGGTTTGAGCACCCAATGGATAGACAGTGAAATCGCAAGTAGCGAAGTTCCGATCCTCCGAAGGAAGAGACGAGGGTCATGCAAGGTAGAACTGTGGGTGCAAATCTTTCGATTGGAAGATAGAAGAGCCTTTGACGCTCTTAGGGCCGAAGGGAAAAGAAGGTCCTGATGATCGCGGATGTGCGCGTGGTGAAGATTGTCTGCATCATATTATCTTTGATGAAATACAACATAAGTTTAGGTTACAATGTCACGAACATTTCAAGATGTCACAATTTGACCAACATATGCCAACATCGCAATCTGATGTACAAAACCCACCAACACAATGCGATGTTTAAAACCCTACATTGCAATTTGACATGTAAAATCCTTCGTTGTAATGCAATGTGACAAACATAGTTATGTTGCAATCTGAAAAAACATAATAATGTTGCAATGTGTCGATCATAAATATGTGTCATAGTTTGACAAACATAGCCATGTTGTTGCATTTTTACAAACATATCATCACATTGTACATATCCTAATGTCACAATGTGACCAAAATTTCCAAACATCACAACATATCGAACATAGTCCTTGTCACAGTGTGGTGTACACAACTCAATTTCAAAATGTGATGATCATAAATAGATGTCACAATGTGACAGACATAGCCCTATCGTCACATTTTGAAGAATATATCATCACGTCACATTGTGATATACATATCCTAATGCCACAATGTGAAAAACATTTCCAAACATCACAATGTGTTGAACATAACTCATTGTCACAACTTGATGTACGCAACTCAATGACGCAATGTGATGGTCATAAATACATGTCGCAATGTGATGAACATAACCCTTTTGTCACATTTTGATTAAAATTTCATCATGTCACAATGTGACACACATATCCTAATGTCACAATGTGACAAACATTTCTAAATGTTGCAGTGTGTCGAACATAACCCCTTCTCACAATGTGATGTACAAAACTCAATGTCGCAATGTGATGAACATAGCCCTATCGTCGCATTTTGATGAACGCATTATCACACCACAATGTGACACACATATCTTAACGTTACAATGTGACAAGCATTTCCACACATCACACTGTGTTGAACATAATCCCTTGTCACAATGTGATGTACACAACTCAATGTCATAATGTGACAAACCTAGCCTAACACTATAATGAGATGAACATTTCTCAACATCGTAATGTGATGAACATAACCCATATTGTAATATGGTATTCATGCCGAAAACTCTTAATGTTACAAAACTCTTTTATTTGTCACATTGCAATGAACTTTGTAAAGTTGTAATGCTATGCACATAGACTCGTCGTCACTATGAGACCAACCATAGCACTATGTAATGATATAGATGCATATCCTCATGTGACAATGTCACAAACATTTCAAAATGTCGCAAACTAATGAAGAGAACCCTAATGTTTCAATGTGACAAACATTTCCAAACATCACAATGTGTTGAACATAACCCCTTGTCGCCATGTGATGTACACAACTCAATGTCGTAATGTGATGATCATAAATAGATGTTGCAATGTGACAAACATAGCCTTGTTGTCACATTTTGATGAACGTCACATCACATCACAATGTGACACACATATCCTAACGTCATAATGTTACAAACATTTCCAAATGTCACAATCTGATGAACATAACCCCTTGTGGCAATGTGACGTACACAACTCAATGTGATGATCAGAAACATATTTCGTAATGTGACGAACACAACCCTATTATCGCATTTTGATGAACATATCATCACGTTACAATGTGACACTCATATCCTTACGTCACAATCTGACAAACATTTCCAAACGTCGCAATGTGATGAACATAACCCACATCACAATGTGACGTTCATGATGAAAACTTGTTATGTTACAAAACTCTTTCATTTTTCACATTGTGATGAACTTTGTAACATTTTAATTCTATCCACATAGACTTGTTTTCACTATGTGACGAACTATAGCACCATGGAATGATATACGTGCATATTCTCATGCTATAATGTCACAAACATTTCAAAGTGTAGAAATGTGACGAAAAGAACCCATTGTCACAAGGTGATGTACAAAACCCTATTGTGGCAATGTGACAAACATTGCCCAACATTGCAATGACACAAACATTTTCCAATGTCGCAATGTGATGGCCATAACCCATTGTGGGAGTCTCATAAATGTATTGGAATACCATAATGTGAGAAACATAAATCCTTTGTCCTAATATCTTCAACATAATTTGTGGATGTCATAATCAATGTCGCCCACCATAATCATCTCCACATGGTCTACGAAGGCTAGCCATGGGCATGGACAAACATAGTCAACCCTGATCAACCATAATCAACCATGGTGATGGTCAATCATATCAAACCATGGTGAAGATCAACCATGATCAACTATAATGGTCTATTGATTAATGCATTCATACATAAATACTTTATTGTGTTAAAATATTAATGTATTAATTATTCAATACATTATTACAATGTTTAAATTTAAGTATTACTACATTAATAACAATAAATTTAATACAATATAAAGTTTAGATTTAATGTTTAATACTTTCTTAAAGTATTATTAATTTATTAGTGTATTTTTAATGTATTATTTTATTAATATAATATATTGTATTAAAGTATTAGTAATTATTGTATTAATGTATTCGTGAATATTGTAGTGATTATATTATTAAGTTATTTATTAATTAATATGTAGTGATATTTTAGATTTTACATATTAATTAATTAATACTTTTCTAAATATTATTAATTTATTATTGTATTTTTAATGTATTACTTTATTAAAATAGTATATTGTATTAATGTATGAATGATTATTGCATTAATGAATGAATGTATTCATATGAGTATTGTATTAATGTATTGACACTTTATTGTAAAAGTGTAATGAATTTATTATATTTATGTAAGAATGTTATAAAGTAGTTTTAATATATTTTTATTTTGTTAATGTTATTAATATTTTATTATTTTAATAATACTTTATTATTTTAATGTATTAATTTAAGTTATTAATATTTTTATATATTTGAAATGTATTTATATTTGTTTTTGTTTGTTGTGGCTTACGGGTCACGATGCCATTTAATATGGTATCTCTAGGTGCAACTACAAGTTTGACTACTACCTCAAGGTGTCTCCATGGCTCTAGGTAAAGTCCGAGAATTGAACCTTGCCCAATGGTGAAAAACTCCTCGCTTTCCACCATTGAATCCAACCCCTTTGGACGAAATGTATTTATATTTTATTATTGTATTAATATTTTAATATTTTTTTATTTTTTTATTTAAAGTTGTATTACTGTATTTATTAATTAATATGTTTTATTAATACATTACATATATTTTAATTTATTATATTTATTAATTAATATGTTTCATTAATACATCACATATATTTTAATTTATACATTACATTAATGTTTTAATTATTTAATACATTCATATTTTAAGAGTATTTGTATATTTGTATATTAATTAATATTTCATTAATGTATTATTTAATTAATACATGAATATTTAGTACATTAATGTATTATCACATCATTTTATTAATATTTTAATGCTTAAATATATTAAAACATTATTAATAAATTTTCACTTAATAATGTTTTATTGTATTAATACTTTAATGTAATTATTTAAAAATGTATTATTAATGTATTTTTAATTTATTAATGTATTAGTAATATTTTAATATATTATTGTATTTTTAAATACTTTAATGTTTTGTTAATATATAAATTCTTTATTAATGTATTAATTACGTAACTAAATTTAATGATTAATATAATAATTTATTATTAATAATTAATTATAATGCATTATATTATACACTAGAAATAGCCACTTTTATGTAAAAAGTGGTTGATATATGTGAATTGGTCCCATTTTCTACTTTTTTCAATTAATGGCGCGGACGTATATTAACCACTTTTTACATAAAAGTGGTTGTTGCTAGTTAACAACAGACATGCCTGAAATAACATTAATACATTAGCAAAGCATTATTAATACATTAATACATTTAGTAAAGAATTAATAATGTATTAATACATTAATACCTTAATAAAATATTATTAATACATTAATACATTAATATATTAAATATATTAATGTATTAAATATTTTAAAAATAACATATTCATAAATTATTAATTAATGTATTAAGAAGGCATTAACAAATACACTAAATACACTAAGTAATAAATTATAATAGTATATTAAATCATTATTATTGTGTTTAAATATATTGTAGTTAATATATTTATACATTCTTAATTAATAAATTAATGTATTAATAAAATATTTATACATTATGAAATAATACATTACTAAAGTATTAAAACATTAATAAAGTATTGTTAATTAATACATTAATAAAGAATTAAAACATTAAAAAAATATTTAATTTATAATAGTACATTAATATGTTGAAGTAATAAAGTAAAAATACATTAATAATACATTATTATATAAATAGAAAACATTGACCATAACCATGACCATGACCATGACCATCACTATCACCATGATAACGACGATGGTTTAGAGTGATAGCCTATGTTTCACCATCACGATAGTTAACTCCAATTGATCATGACCATGACAATGACTATGCCTGATGTACACTATATATATATATATATATATATATATATATATATATATATATATATATATATATATA
>ML781862.1:240886-261728 GCA_009831015.1 Picea engelmannii | reverse complement strand
AAATGTTCGTCAGAATGCGACGTAGGGAAATGTTCATCATAATGCAATGTTAGTCACAATGCAATGGAAATGTTCATCATAATGCAATGGAAATGTTAGTCACAATGAGATGTATGGAATCATGTTTTACTTTTTAGACAATGGGGTGAAATCACGGAGGTGGGTAACACTTTCATGACAATCGGATCTCCAAAATTCCGAAAAACATTTTTTCAGTCGAACCAATATTATTTTTCGGCCGAAAGTTAATGTTTCCGGTCGAACTAGTTTTCGGATGAAAAGTGAAACGTCAAATCGAACGGTGCAGTAACGACACCCTCGATTTGCGTGTAAAAATTTAGTTGGATGAATATTTTCCATCCAGAAATATGTTTTTGGCCGAACACTCTTTCGACCGAAAGATAGTTCAACCAAACTACCTTTCGGCCGAACTACCTTTCGGACGAAAGATGATTTATATATCAACGACACATCGAATTTGTTTCATTTTCAAACTTTGTTGGTGTTTCTGTCTGAGCGTCTGTGAGCGTGAGCGTTGCGTCTGTGAGTGTGTCGGAGGTCTGTGAGAGTGAGCGTTGTGTCTGTTAGTGTTTCATCTGTGAGCATGAACGTTGCGTCTGTGAGCGTTTCGGAGGTCTGTGTTGGCGGTTGGCATCATTGCCGCGTCGAGCTCCAGGTACCCTGTTGTATTTAGTTTTAGTTGTAATTTTTATTTTTTTTTATGTATTGTTGTAGTATTTAATAGTTTTATGTAATTTTTTCACAGACAGTAAAGTGTTGCTCTGTGTAGCTTAGTAAGAATAAGAATAGAGAAATATTTATGTTAAAAAATGAGTTCAACATCCATAAATGATAAGTAAATATTTTTCAATAAATATGAAAGAGGTACTATGTAATACAATGTTTATGTTTTTCAAATTCCATGTATATACATTTAAATTTTCTTCTATATTTCCATTTTCCACCTTGTGTACATGCAAGCTAGATGTGTACCACACACTAAACTCTCTTCGATCTCCCCTGCATAATTTTTCACAAATATAAATCTACATTCAAATGGAAATGGCGAACAACAAACACTCAGATAGAATCAATAATTGAGATTACAATTTTTTCATGGTTAAAAATATCCAATTCTCCTTATGGAAATCTGCAATTTGTAGTATTTAATAGTTTTATGTAAAAAAAATTTATGTATTGTTGTAGTATTTAATAGTTTTATGTATTGTTGTAGTAATTTTTTATGTATTTTTTTCGTTTTAGTTGTAGTATTTAATACTACCACAGCCCCAAACTTGTGGTTGTTGAATGCCGAAAATTTTCGGCTGATAAAATTACTCAGGCAGTAAGTTAAAGAAAACTCTAATTGACACCAGATCCATGAAAATCCTTAGTTCAGTAAATAATCGACCCAGTAAATGATGCAGTAAATAATTTGATCCGTTCAAGTTTACTAATGATTAACGACCCTATCTTGATCGACACCATTCATTTAATAACTAATGGCCTTAATATATTTATTTAAAAGAACTCGACGCTAGTGGAAATGAGAATAACCTGATAGAGGGCATAGCTATGCAACAGACTTTTGTGGTCTATTTTCTGATGAGTGGAAACCTTACTATGCTCCTCTACTTGGGTTGAGTCCACTTTCACCTTACTGCAGCTCTGTTCTTGAACATTTGTGCTTCTTATTTCCTCACAACTGCAACACAAGAGAAAACAGATTCAATAACAAAAAACAGATTCAATAAAAACTAAAATTAGAAAAAAAGTAAACCCAAAATAACAATCCCATTTATTTTTACTGTATGGAAAACAAATTCAATAACAACTAAAATTAGAAAAAAAGTAAACCCAAAATAACAATCCTATTTGTTTTTACTATATTCATTTGGCCTCCAACTCAGATGTATAACAACGAGGCATCCAATCACCCCAAATTTCAACAATCTGAATGAAAATTCCCACTGGCATGTCCATCGCCAAATTGCAAGGTGGTGTAACTTAGAGAAATAGAAATAGCAATAGCGAGAAATTGCATACAGTAGAGAAATCGAAATAGCAAGAATTTCCAATCTACCATGAACAATTTACCAACGCATAATAGGAATAGAAACAATTTCCGATCTACCATGAACAATCTCCCAACGGATACGGTACAAGAATGAACAATCTACCAACGCATACAGTATAGGAATAAAACAATTTTCGATCTACCATGAACAATCTGCCAACGCATACAATACATGAATAGAAATTGGAAGAAAGTGAAACGTTACAGTATAGGAATAGAAACAATTTCCGATCTACCATGAACAATCTGCCAACACATATAGTACATGAATAGAAATTGGAAGAAAGTGAAACATTAGAAAGGAAAAGGTTACCGTAAAACTGGTTAATTACACTTACTAATGACTAATGCTTGTATTTGGAGTTGCCAGGACAATACCATATCCCATCACAACCCTTCAACATATGTGACGACGAAGAATATTCTCTATTAAATAAATCATGTTCATCCATTCCAACTTTGTCATTAAAAGAGTGATTAGTGTGGAATTTTCCAATAGGTATACGCCTTTTGGCGTAATTAATATTAATTTTAGTTGGTGCACCAAGCTCGACCGAATTCACAAATTAAGAATTGATGGAATATATGAATAGTTTCATTTGATGAAATATATGAATAGTTTCATTTGTGTGTTAGTGTAATTTACTAGTATTGTTGGCATCCCATCAGATTGGCCATGGGGCTGGGCCCTCGCAGCCAAGTCATAGTCCACTGGATTGTGGCTTGGCCGCGGGGGGGGTAGCCCTGTGGCCAAGCCGTGGGCATTCCCATCTTATTTGAAAGATTTTAAGATTTATTTTGATGATTTTTTTAGCTGAGTTATGTGTTTGAATCCATCTTGAATTTTATCATTTACTAATTATATATTAATTTGAAATATTATATTATTTTGAAATATGGTATCAACGTATCAAAATTTTTCCATTAATTTTTACCTATCACCAATAGTACATGTGATGATTGACCCTGATATATATATATATATATATATTTCATTTCTATATATTTTATATTAATATTTTAATTTCATTGAGTGTAATGATTTCTTTAGCAATGTTCTATTTTAAAACATGTAATAGTTTCCCAATGTGATATATTAGATAAATGGTTATTCATTTCCAGCATTCTTTACTTAGTTAAATTTTTAGTTATGGTTTTACTTAGTTAAATTTTTAGTTATGGGCTTTTTTATAATGATTAATTACCCCTTATCTAGTAAAAGAGTGAGACTTAGGATATTACAAGCCATAACAAGTAGATAGGTGCATAACAAGGAAAACAACTCATAAGTTTGTAGTAATCTGTTGATAGTTAATTAAAGGAGAAAGTTGAGGAAAGGGTATAATTTTTGTTGCTATTCAATTGCAGACTAGCAACACACCACTTCCCTCTCCAATTTCCCTCGGAGTATAATCATCTCCAAG
Organism: Picea engelmannii; assembly: GCA_009831015.1. Taxonomy (NCBI): domain Eukaryota; kingdom Viridiplantae; phylum Streptophyta; class Pinopsida; order Pinales; family Pinaceae; genus Picea; species Picea engelmannii. The sequence goes on along the minus strand of ML781862.1, from coordinate 258,227 downwards.
AAAATCCATCATTCTCTTACCATCCACCACAACAATGCTTGTGGAGGTGGAGGAGAAATGACAATGACATCTATTTTTCTATTTTTCTATAATTTGAATTGGCCTTTAATGAAAGCCTATGTTTTTTGTAACAACCACCCATTTCGTCACGACAACAAGCCTAAGATAACAAGTGCAATTTTTTTTTTTTGTGTGTGTGTAGGAAGATAATGATGACATTATACTCAACATCACAACATGACGACGAACACAATGCATGCAACTCAAGAAATAACAACATAACGACCTAACATAAAATCACATCAAGCACCTGGAAGCAATCTATGACATTCAACAGATGAAGAATAAGAATGACCACCCGCCCGTCCTACCCTGCAATGGTTAGGACCTCCAGGACACATAAGCAATGCTCAAGCCCAGGTTCCCATCAATTTTGACCATTTAAGGTCTCAAGGCTGGCGACTTTTCTGAGGAACAAGGAGGTGTCTACATCCCGCCTGACACAAGAAGACCAAGCCTACTAAGCTAAGAAAAATCATCCTAACAACCCAAAATTTATCACACAAGTAACTAGAACCCTTACAGTGAGAAACCAAACACATTAAATGATTACAACCAAGTACAACATTAGTTAAAAGGAACCACAACACCCTCAATGGGAAGCGCAAGCTAAAAATGACTTTGCCAATACCTCGATCAATCGTCGAGTCAAGCTAGTCAATAATTACAGTCTATTTTAATGATCTATTACGAGCTCAACTTAGCATGTCTAAAATGCAATAAGACAATAAGGTACGATCTAAATTAGTCTTAAAACCATTCCATTTGCAAAATTTTAAATTACAAATTGTCATCAAGGTACTCTCTAAATCAATGTTAGATAGACATTAATAAGCAAGTTTGAACTTCGTCTTGGACAATAATTAAAAATATAATTAATCATTAATTATAAGCTAACTAGATTGTCTAAATTATGATTTATCCATTAATTTACAATCATTAGACATTAAATGCAACCACTCTAGCAAAGTTAAAATATCCAATCCCATCTTTACCCCCCAGTCAAATTAAATCATTAACACCACCTACAGGGTTACATATTGATGCAGCCGCACTCCTCGGAGCTTGTCCGCTCTCACAGAATCTTCTTTCCACTTGGCCCGAAGAAATCCCAGGTTCTTCTATTTCCCTATCGGGAAATATGCACCCACAGATTCTCTTCTGCGTGACTTCCCTTTGTTCACTTATCGGGAAATCGAAACTCGTGACTTCGCAAGTTCTCGGTTGATCGCTGGGTTCTCAAATCCTCGAGACCCGATATGTCATTCAACACTGACTTTCTCTTTCCTCTATCAGGACTTCGGCTCTATCGCGACTTCGCTACTCGCGATACCAAGCCCTCAGTTTTCCAACCTCCGGTACCCGATACGCTGAAATGCCGATACGATCCTGTCGCGCTTTCACTACTCGCAACCTCACTTCTTGTGACTTTGGAGTACCCGACACTTGGGATTCTACCCTGCGAACTTTCGAGTTCATGAGATCTCTCGATCTCTGCCACCTATCCTCCACTATCTCCAACTGTGACCCACACGACTCTCCCGTCAGAATATCGCGTTTCGCGACTTCGTTGCTTCCCATTGCCAACTCTTCGACACTTTTCTAACGAGATCCCGATAGGCGATCTCGCGAACAACCCCACGGCCTTGGCTGGCTTGGATCAACGCTCTTCCCCTCCTGAGCTTCAAACCTCTTCTATGCTTATACTGTAACCTCCCTACACATCCATGGGATCCAACGGCCCACGGAACTTTGTGAAATCTTCACAAAGGATTTCAATCATCCGTTTTTCCTTGTGCAATCCACGAAATGAAGAAGTGTCTGTCCACGAGACTTGTTCACCTATGGATGAGTCTTCAACTCCTTCTCAAATGCTTCAATGCACAACCTCTCTGTGCAATCCTTCGACAAATTAGAAAGGCCTACTCCTCCTGAGCTTGTTCTCGACTTCTCGAGTACTTTTGAGAAATTTTTGCGCGCACTCCTTGCGACAAATCTTCAACAACATCTAAGTGTTAAAGGCACTCGACTCTGTGCACTCCTACAACAACAGTCTTCAAAGCTTTGTTTAGGTTCGCAACCCTGAGGCTTTTACTTGGCCTGCGCACTCCTTGCACGACACTGTGCTTAACTACACCTTCGAAGAAATGAGAAAAAAATATATCTCTAAGTGAACCCTTCTATCAACGCACTCCTTGCAGACAAATTCAACTGCACTCCTTGCAGGAATCCTCTGGTTCGAAATAGAGAAACAATTGAAACTAATTCCTTCTTCCCTTCAGATTTCACTTTCACCATGAAATCACATACACAACATATAAAAGAAAATGTATAACAAGAAATAAACATCCATGAGAATAACATTAGTACACAGAGAAATAACACCAACCATGAATTTGAATCAAGTTTTATTATATTAATTCAAATGCCTGTACATGGGTGTTCTTCATACACAACTCTCTGCTTGCTCTTCTTTTCCTATTTGATAATATTACAATGATACAATGAGGGTGTCTATATCCATTTTCCCTCTTGGACTCTAAAGATATCAAATCTATAATTAAATTCCTATCTACCAGCATTAACTATATTAAATGTTGACTATCTACCTAAGGACGAGAGCTATCCACTCAAGGTCCATTACAATATACAAAGTGCGGCTTCATAAATGGCTTCATTTAAAGACTTGCACAACAATCCCAAGTGTTCACAAAAAGTTGTGTTGGCTTGTCCAGCTGTCTTCTGCTTCCACGATGGATCGCTTGATGAGTTGGCAATGCTCCTGCATCATACTCCTCGGCTTGAAAACTTTCATGGGCTCCTATCCATGAGCTCTTGCACGGTCTGTCCATGCTTTTGTATTTCTTCTTCTGTCTCCCAGCTGGCATCTTCTACTGGATGATTCTTCCACTTGACCAGATACTCAGAGTATTCTTTTCTCCTGGTCTTCTTACCCACTCTCTTGTCCAGTATGCATTCCATCTATGGCTTCTCTTCATCGGCATCTGCTTCGTCCACTGGATCACTGGTTGCTTAGTTGCAGTCTCTGCTCCTCCAGCCCTGTATGGGTATAAATCTGCAATATTGAATATCAAAGATATTCCGATGCCATCCGGCAACTCGATCTCATAAGCGTTTTCTCCGAATTTCTTCAGGACCCTGCATGGCCCAATTTTTTTCATTTTCAACTTATTGTATGTTCCCCTCAGGAACCTTTCTTTCCTCAAGTGTTCCAGAACTAGTTCGCCAAATTCAAACTGAAGTTTTCTCCGATGCTGATCTTCTCTGCGCTTATATTCCTTATTTGAATCTTGCAGTCACTGCTTCACCTTGCTGTGAAGTTCCTTCATTACCTTAGCAAATTCTTCTGCACTAGCACTGCTAGTCGCAGTCTGTTTTGAATCACGCAATTCAGAAACTCCTCTCAGTTGCATCCCATATTCAACCTGAAATGGACTTTTACCTGTACTCCGATTCACTAAATTGTTGTATGCAAACTCTGCCTGTGGTAATATCTGATCCCAACTACTATGGTGTTCTGTCACCAGGCTTCTCAGCAAGTCTCCTAGACTTCTGTGGACCACTTCCGTTTGTCCATACTAAATGCCAAGTTAGTTCCTAGCTTCTTCCATAGCGTCCTCTAGAAATTCCCTATGAATTTTGTATCTCTGTCCGAAACTATGCTTTTTGGCAATCCATGAAGTCGAATGACCTCCTTGAAAAACAGATTTGCGATGTGAGTCGCATCGCTGGTCCTCTAGCATGGAATGAAGTGTGCCATCTTAGAAAACCTGTCCACCACTACAAATATGGAATCAACACCTCTTTGTGTCCTCCACAAACCCAATACAAAATCCATGCTAATTGCCTCCCATGGCCTCTCTGGTATGGGCAATGGCTAATAAAAAACTTCATTCTGCTTTCTCCCCTTCGAATGATGGAAAATTCTGCACCTGTCAACAAACCTCTTGACATCTGCATGCATCCCCAGCCAAAAATATGACTCATTCATCTTCGCGAATGTTTTGTCATGGCCAAAATGTCTTGCCAATCCACCACTGTGTTTCTCCTTCAATAAGTTCTCCCTCATGGAGAAATTCAGAATACACAGTTGATTGCCTCTGAACAACAATCCCTCCTGGATCATATAATCTATCCACGGGCTTCTGTCTCTGAGAATTGGATTCTCAGCTGCTTCATACGCTTCTCCAAAATCTGCATCTCCTGTGTACATGTCCCTGAGATTTTCAAAACCCAATGTTTTGACTCGGAACTCCTACAGCAACAAACACTTCCTGCTCAAAGCATCAACCACTTTGTTAGTAGTACCCAAAATATTCTTAATCACAAATGTGAAATTCTGCATATACTCTACCCATTTTGCATGTTTCTGATTCAACTTCTCTTGTTGACTCACAAACTGTAATGTATGATTATCACTGTACAATACAAATTCTTTTGGGATCAAGTAATGCCTCCACTTCTTCAACGCCTGTATGATAGTGTAAAATTCTTTATCATACGTGGAGTATTTCAACTTCGCTTCATCGAGCTTCTCGCTGAAATATGCAACTGGCCTGTCTTCCTGACTCAAGACCGCTCCTATGGCAAACCCACTTGCATCACATTTCACTTGAAATGTCTTCTGGAAATCCGGCAACACCAAAACTGGTTGTTCTGTTATCTTCCGCTTCAACATATTGAAGCTCTTCTCAGCCTCTGCTGTCCAATGAAAAGACTTATGCTGCTTCTTCACTGTGTCCATCATTGCTGCACTAATCCCACTGAGATTCCTGATGAACTTTCGGTAGAAACTAGCTAATCCATGAAAACTTCTCACCTCGAAAATATTTCTCGGTGATGGCCAATTCTTGATCACTTCTACCTTATCCGGATCCATCCTCAATTCATTCGCCGAAATAAAAAAACCCAAGTAAATGAGTTCTGTCTTCATAAATGAGCAATTCTTCATGTTAATCAACAGCTTCTCCTGCTGTAGTTTCCTCATCAAAATGGCCAAATGCCTCAGATGTTCAGCCTTGGTCTTGCTGAAAATCAGTATATCATCCAGATATACGACGACAAATTTTCCGATGAATTCCCTCAGGACTTCATTCATCAACCTCATAAAAGTACTCGGTGCATTCGTCAAGCCAAACGACATGAATAGCCATTCATACAGTCCTTCGTTTGTCTTGAAGGATGTCTTCCACTCATCGCCTTCTCTCATGCGAATTTGGTGATATCCACTTTTCAAATCTATCTTTGAAAAATAATTTGCCCCGCTCAGGCAATCCATCAGATCATTCATTCTCGGCAGTGGAAACCTGTACCTGATGGTTATCTTGTTAATCACCCTTGATTCGGTACACATTCTCCATTCTCCATCCTTCTTTGGACTGAGTACCGTTGGAAAAACACATGGGCTCATGCTTTCCCTGACTAATCCTTTGTCCAATAACTCCTGGATCTACCTCTTGACCTCTTCATTCTCTTGCGGTGTCAACATGTACGCAGCTTTGTTCGACAAACTAGCTCCTATTATGAGGTCTATATGGTGACTCACACTCCTCATCGGCGGCAACGAATGAGGTAATTCGTCTACCACGATATCAACGAACTCTTCCAGTAGTTCCTGAATCTCATTCGGTAGATCATCCACTATTGTGCTAGTCAGAACAATCCTCGGTTTTCTGACCACAAAGAATTGTGGATCTTCCTTCTTCTCCATTTCTGTAAGAAGTTCCTTCCCACTCATGAGAAGTATTATGTTGCTTACTTCCGGCTTCACCTCCTTATCCTTTATCGGAAGAAACCTGTGTGTCCTCCCATCCTTCTCCAGGGTATATGTGTTCATGCTCCCATCATGAACCACATTTCTGTCATATTTCCATGGTCTACCCAACAATAAATGACATACATCCATGGGAATAACATCACATAGTACTTTATGATTATATCCTCCTATCTTGAATTCAACTAAACATTGTTTAGTGACACTCACTTGATGTCCCTTCTGTAGCCATGAAACTTTGTATGGACTTGGGTGATCAGTTGTCTCCAGCTCTAGCTTTTCTACCATCTCGGTTGAAACAAGATTATCTGTGCTACCACTATCCACAATAACCTTGCATACCCAATCCTTGGTTTTGCAAGCTTTCCTAAAAAGTCTGGTCCTTTGTGCTGATTCCTCCACCTCCATTCTAGGTGTTAACAGAGATTTACGCATCATCAGCGACCTTCCACCTTCTATGTCTTCGGCCTCAACATCCCGTCTCTGTGCTTCGGTGATGTGAGTTTCTCCAATTTCCTTTTTCTCTGGACACTCGAACGACCTGTGCCCATTTTTCCCACATGTGAAACATGTGATCACTCCACCTCTTCCTCTTCCTCTACCTCGGGTATGAGGAAAAGTGTTTGCGTCAGCATAATATCCCTTCTGCTCATTATGCTGCCCTCCCTGTTCAATGTATGTCCCTCTCTGTGAGGTTCCACCTCTTTCAACTTTACCCCAAGGCTTCTTCCATTCCTCCTTGGGCTTCTGGTATTTATCCTAGGCAACTGCCTTGCCTCTGGGCTGACTCCTGCCTCGCCCTCCCTGACCTTGCTTTCGGCTTAGCTTCTCTTCAGCCTTTAGAGCCATCTGATAAGCATCCTCCACCGTCCTGATGGTAACCATGCTTAATTCATCCTGAATTTCATATCTCATACCATTCAGATATATAGCAACTTTCTCATCATCGATCTCCTGATGACCTGCTCTGATGTTCAGTCGATAGAATTCCTTGTGTATTCTTTCACTGTCATCAGCTTCTGTCTCAGGTTCTGCATCCTCCTGAACAGAGTGATTTGGTAGTCCCTTGGGATGAACTTCACCTTCATCTTCGCGATCATTCGATCCCAACTCTTGATCTTCTGCTTGCCTTTACAACGTCTGTCAGCTTGTAGCTCGTCCCACCATAAGTCTGCATGTCCCTTCAAGCATGTAACAACATGATTCACTTTCTTATCCTTTTCGATATCTTCATAGTCAAAGTAGGTATCAAGAGCTCTAATCCAATCCAGTAGCTCTTCTGCATTCAGATTCTGTTCATAGACTGGAATGTCCATCTTCGCCTTCGCACCCATCCTCGCGATAGCTTTTATCAACCGCTCAGTTGATGCATCTTCGGATGCAACCTCCTCCTCACGTTCAACCTCAACTTCGCTCTTGGAATCACTGAGATCCCCTGCACTAGCTGTGCATATTTGAGCTGTCTCCATCTCCTCGAGTCTTTCCTGAAGATCTCTCATCTGTCTCTCCATTTTTGGATTTCCTGCTAGCCTGCCTCTTCATCGTACTTCTCTGTCCTCTGGACCAGGTGATTGTCTTTCTCTTTTGGGCAGCATGGTAAATTTCCTCTTCTCTATTACAGAAACAAAGAACTTCCTGCTCTGATACCAAACCTGACACAACTGCACTCCTCAGAGCTCATCCGCTCTCATAGGATCTTCTTTCCACTCGGCCCGAAGAACTCCCAGGTTCTTCTATTTCCCTATTGGGAAATCTGCACCCACAGATTCTCTTCTGCATGACTTCCGTTTGTTCACTTATCAAGAAATCAAAACTCGTGACTTCACAAGTTATCAATTGATCACTGGGTTCTCAAATCCCCGAGACCCGATATGTCAGTCAACGCTGACTTTCTCTTTCCTCTATCGGGACTTCGACTCTATCACGACTTCGCTGCTCACGATACCAATCCCTCAGTTTTCCAACCTCTGGTACCCGATACGCTGAAACGCCGATACAATCCTGTCGCGCTTTCACTACTCGCAACCTTGCGTCTCGTGACTTTGGAGTACCCTAAACTTGGGCTTCTATCCTACGAACTTCCGAGTTTGTGAGATCTCTCGATCTCTACCACCTTTCCTCCACTATCTCTAGTTGTGACCCACATGACTCTCCCATCGGAATATCGCGTTTCGCGACTTCGCTGCTTCCCGTTGCCAACTCTTCGACACTTTTCTCAAGAGATCCCTATAGGCAATCTCGCGAACAACCTCACAGCCCTGGCTGGATTGGATCAATGCTCTTACCCTCCTGAGCTTCAAACCTCTTCTACGCTTATATTGTAACCTCCCTGTGCCTCCGTGGGATCCAACGGCCCATGGAACTTCGTGAAATATTCATGAAGGATTTTGATCGTCCGTTCTTCCTTGTGAAATCCACAAAATGAAGAAGTGTCTCTCCACGAGACTTGTTCACCTGTGCACGAGTCTTCAACTCCTGCTCGAACGCTTCGATGCACAACCTCTCTATGAAATCCTTCGACAAATTCAAAAGGCCTACTCCTCCTGAGCTTGTTCTCGACTTCTCAAGTCCTTTTGAGAACTTCTTCCGCGCACTCCTTGCGGAAAATCTTCAACAACATCTAAGTGTTGAAGGCACTCGACTCTGCGCACTCCTACAACAACAGTCTTCAAATCTTTGTTTAGGTTCGCAACCCTGAGGATTTTCCTTGGCCTGCACACTCCTTGCACGACACTGTGCTTAACTACAACTTCGAAGAAATGAGAACAAAAGCTATATTTAAGTGAACCCTTCTGTCAACACACTCCTTGCGGACAAATTCAACTGTAGTCCTTGCAGGAATCCTCTGGTTCGAAATAGAGAAACAATTGAAACTAATTCATTCTTCCCTTCAGATTTCACTTTCACCATGAAATCACATACATAGCATATAAAAGAAAATGTATAATAGGAAATAAACATCCATGAGCATAACATCAGTACATAGAGAAATAAAACCAACCATGAATTTGAATCAAGTTTTATTATATTAATTCAAATGCTTGTACATGGGTGTTCTTCATACACAACTCTCTGCTTGCTCTTCTTTTCTTGTTTGATAATATTACAATGATACAATGAGGGTGTCTATATCCGTTTTCCCTCTTGGACTCTAAAGCTATAAAATCTATAATTAAATTCCTATCTACCAGCATTAACTATATTAAATGTCGACTATCTACCTAAGGACGAGAGCTATCCGCTCAAGGTCCATTACAATATACAAAGTGCGCCTTCATAAATGGATTCATTTAAAGACTTGCACAACAATCCCAAGTGTTCACAAAAAGTTGTGCTGGCTTGTCCAGCTATCATCCGCTTCCGCACTGGCTCGCTTGATGAGTTGGCGATGCTCCTGCATCACATCTATTTTAATCCAAATCTCCATCCAACTAGCCATTAATCTTGATAACCATAGCAACCATCTTAAACTAGAATGCTACCATTAAAAATGAATAATGAAGATAATAACAAGGAATTTATCATAAAGCGAATAACAAGGCATTTAATAACATATAACCGGGCATTTAATGTAAAGCAAATAACAAGGCAATTAAAACAATAATAATGTAATTAATAAGGCATTAATAATATTCACTGCCAGGTAAAATTAAAGGTAAGGACTCAGGGCAGGGGAAAAACTCAGGCATAATCATTGAATCATTAGTTGGTTGTCTAAGCCAAAGTCAGGAACAGGTTAACGCGGGCTGTCAAGAATAGGGCAGGCTCTCAAGGATAGGGAACACTCTCTATGTAGGTAAAGTGGAGATATTAAGGGTAAACTTCTGACAACAACAACGTTATCCAGTGAATAAAAAAAACCGCTTACAACGCATGAGCCAACCCGCTATCACACCCTGCAAGTTAATATTTTGCTGTGGTAGTTTTGATATGGCAATTCGCTGCCAATCTAAGTGACAATCATAGCCCAAGGGTGTAAAACCTTTCAAAAGATTCATGTGGATGGCAGTTGGTTTGTAACATAAAAGAAGCCAAAGGTGGAAGAGTTTGCTCATAAATTCAGGTGGATTGTAGGATAGTGTTAAATCAGTCAATGCATAGATTGCAATGACCTTCTGTACATAGCATGATTTCCATGGATAATCAATCGAGATTCTCTACAGATCATGTAAATCCTTCTCAGGGAAATTGGAGGTAAAATAAATTCTAACAAATAACAACACCGTAAAGGAAGACACTAGTCAAAGGACCATTGTCCTGAACACAATTATGCCCTTTGAATATAATGCCAAAATTAAGGAGTACAAGTAAAATTATGATTATTAAAAGAGGTAAATTAAAGGCCCAATGTTTAGAAATTGTCCAGAAATGATTCAGTAAACGCAGGTTAAGGAAAATGCATGGAAAACCACTGCTTTCTATTCAACGCACAACAATCTCGCCTATGAAAAGTACAGATTGGAAGAGGTAGATTCACAGGCCAGAAGTAGGAAAACGTAGGGCAAACACCTTTAGATAAATATCAATGAGGCAGAGGGTAAACCGCAGGTTAAAAGTAATGAAACACAGGGATGAATGCTCCATAACACTAATGGCAGACCAAAAGTATATAAATAAATAATATACACAGTAAATTTTCCAGGGATTTGTACCAACGTAAACTTGAACTTGCCAGGAATGCATCAAACACAATATCAACAAATGCATTAAACGCAGAGTTCATTCCTCAACATTCACATTAAACGCATAGTATTTATGGGTTCACTCAGGTCACTGACTTCCCAAGGTTCCAAGTAACACAGTCCAAATAGTTTAAAAGGTTTTCAATCGAGTCAAATAAAGTGCAGAGGTAAATAATACCATTGAAAATACAACATACAAACAACAGGGTGAATGCACGTAGGCACACACTCAGCCAGTAAGACGCACGTAGGCAGTCATTCGAATGGGAAAAAGCTCAAGAAAAAATTCATCAATATTAATGTGCAGGAATAAAATCCACAGAGGGAAAAAAAAAGGTCAACATTAAAACAACATGGATTTAAGTTGTGAAGGAGGTAATGCAACAAAGTGCCAAATCATCCAGCAATATATAAAAACACAGAGATAAACTTATTCAGCGATTAAGAAACATAGAGTTAAGAAACTTTGCCATCAATTAAACTTTCAAGGTTATTTAAACGCATCAATGAGAAAGTCGAACCTTCATCCAAGGAAAACATCAAGGTAGACAGTTAAAACGTTCGTCCTTTGCTCATTATCCTCGCATAGAAAGATAGGGCATTAATATCCATAGGCCTTTTAATTCTAAGGCGACGATCGTAGATCAGGATCCTGGCCGACTGCTCAAGAGAGGATTGAGGAGATAGGGATGAAGGAAAACAATTGATAGGCTCACAATCAACACCACTGGGTAGTCACGACATACCGAGAAATGACGGTCACGAGAAATCAATCAACCATTCAATCAGCTAGGCTATAAAAATTTCAGTCATGAAAATAGAAAACCAGTTTACCTACCCAATAAACATGCAGATCTAAATCATAAATCCTACAACAATCTACCATTCAAATGAGGAAAGTGTACCGTTGCTTGTTCACCCGCTCTGAGTGACGTCCTACATGCTCCGTGCAACTCCCGCTCGCAAACCATCGAGACTTCACCGGTACCTCCCAACCAATGCTAGGGGTACTCTTCTTCCCCCTTAGCCCCCCGAGCCACAAAGGGGACACACACACTATCCATATATTCCGACTAGCTCCCAGCTCACCTCGCAAGGCTGGGCTACCACTCCTCTTTGAGCTGGGTATCCCAACTCTCACAAGTAAATCAATCAAGTAGATATTTCTGCAGTGTAACATTATGAAAACAAAAGATGGTCCTTCCTCCTTCTCCTTCCTTCATTATATAGAGTTTTGAAATTCCTCTCTTTCCTAAAATCTCATTTAATTAAAGTTTTAAAAATAAATTCCTAAAAATTCTTCTCCGTACAAGTGTCACCCATCCCCTTCATTCCTCCATTATTTAATTTCTTTAATTAATTAATTATCTTATTTCCCTCACCCACCTAGAGTTACTCCTAGAATCACTCCTAGGTGTCCCCAAATTCCCTTATAGGTTTTAAAGGCTTTCCCTATTATGAAATTGTTAATTCAATTTAAAATTAGAAGCTCTTAAATGGTAGATTCTTTACTAAGTTGACTTTCCGCTTTTTCCCTTAAGTTCCCCTTTTTCCCTTTTTATGTTACCTCTTTTCCCTAGTTTCCTAATTTTTTTGATTTTCCCTCTTTCCCCTTTTTAATTAGAACTCAAAAAGGGAGGTGTGGAATTTAACCCCTTTTCCATTTTATCATTTAATTAGTATATTTTAAATTATCAAAAAGATAAAGCAATTAATTCCCCTTTTTACATTTTATATCAACAGTTTTTTTTTTTTTTTATGAATAAATTAAATTTCTTACTCCCTTCATGTTAGAAGATCTAACGAAGTTCATAATTATTATTTAAGTTCTTCTTCTTCTTCTTCTTCTTCTTCTTATTTTGTTTTTTTATAGAAGATAAAATTTTACCACTTGCGTAATTTAGACTTAGACCTTAGATTTCGTACTAGGCGACATTTAATTAGGGAAAAATGTTTTAAAAATACTTATCACGTTAATCGTACTAAGGCCATCTAGGTTCATTCCTCTATCATCAACAATGTGATGTGCCCTTTAGGACGCAGTAGGTACTCCAAGGGTGCCACTCGCCTCATCTGTTCCCTTGCACGATGTGCCCTTCAGGATGCACTACGTGCTTCAAGGGTGCCACTCGCCACTCTCTATTTTTCTTGCACGACGTGCCCTTCAGGATGCACCACGTGCTCCAAGGGTGCCACTCGCCTCTTGACTGACTGGGTAGACATCAATAACCCCTGGAGTCAATACTCCGCCAGGTGAACTTGTGGGAGATTGAGGGCCTCTAAGGAATAAGGCCACCTCCTTATTTCGCTCCCCTTAGAATCATTATGAGTGACTGTCGCAGTATTCCCTCATGGCATCGTGGGTCCTCTCAAACTAGGTAATCATTAACCTATAATTCAATCCACAGCGGGAGTGCTAGTAGGCTATGGCAGGGCTGCTATCCACACCTCTCCCTCGACATCTCTGGTAGTCGTGCATGACCCCTTTACTTTATATGTGAGTCTGTTCGACAAGCTATCGTCAACTTGCATCATCAACAAATCATGTCAGAGCATATCCATATCATAACATCTAATCAGATGCACTAATATTACAGTAAAACAATCAAACCCCAATGGTACACTCCCTGACTCAATCCAGAGTCCAAGGGGTTCCATCAATGCCTTTGCATCCTCGAGGTCCAAAATCCTGCAGACTCAGTAAACCGAGTCAATAGTACCTGTCTATGTCAATGTAGTAAAACACCATGTCATCAACCCGTAATGCCTTGTAATCAAAATCAAAAGTTTTAATAGAATAATAATCTGGATCACTTGCGAGCAAGTGTCCTCAAAGAATAAGTTCACTCAGTGCACGAGAGAGGGATGTTACATACACCCCCTATGGGTCTAAACTTCGTCCCAAAGTTTCACAGTATATATGCCGAAATAAAGTGTATCACAGTATCATATGTTTATCTATCAAACAAAAATGGAAACTACTGGCACATATCATATGCGTCCTCCTAGGTCGCCGAGTGTGGAATATAATTGTCACACTGGACCTTGACATGATCTACCATTCAATGTCGTAACTTTCAAACACAATGATCCAAGATGAGGACCGGGTTAGCTGTGAGAACTCCCTCATCCAATACCTGGAAGGAACTCATGTCAATAACATGTGTAGGATCACTAATATAATGTCTCAAAACATATACATGAAAAACATCGTGCATATGCCTCAAAGAATCAGGCAAGGCTAGTCGATAGGCCATGGGCCCCTTTCTCTCCATAATATCGAAAGGTCCCACAAACCTAGGAGAGAGTTTATCTCCCTTCCCAAACTTGATCGAACTCTTATGCGGTTTAACCCGCAAGAAGACTCAATCGTCGACCTCGTAACTACAGTCGACACGACGCGCATCAGCATAACTCTTTTGTCGATCTTGCACTTCTTTAATCTTTTGTCTTATTATTTTCATTTTCTCTTCCATTTATTGGATCGATTTTGGTCACACCAGGACCCTATCCTCAAGCCGATCCCAACTCAAAGGCGTCCGACATGGTCTCCCGTAAAGAAACTCGAAAGGCACCATCTTAATGGTGCTTTGGTAATTGTTGTTGTATGTGAATTCTACTAGTGGTAAGAATTCCTCCCAACGCTTTTGTTGGTCCATCACATACATGTGCAACATGTCCTCCAAGGTCTGGTTCATTCGTTTGGTCTACCCATCARTCTCTGGGTGATACACAGTACTAAAGTTAAGTTGGGTTCCCAAGGCCTCTTGGAAACTCGTCCAAAATCATCTAGTAAACACCGATCCTCGATCGGATATAATCCTCTTAGGCATGCCATGCAGCCTCACAATCTCACTGATGGAAATTCTAGCTATGTCAGGTGCCTGATACATCGTACACACAGGAATAAAGCGAGCACTCTTCATCAGTGTGTCTACTACTACAAAAATTGAGTCATGTCTCCTTGCCGTCAATGGAAATCCAACAATAAAATCCATCGAAATAACCTTCCATTTTGATTCCGAAATAGCGTGTGGTTGTAGTAATCCTACTGGGTGTCTATGTTCATCCTTTACCTACTGAAATTCTAGACATATGGCCACATAGTTGATCCGGATTATTTTCGGCACGAAATGAGAGCGGAGATATAATAAAGAAATGCACAAAGATATTGCGTATATCCAATAATATAACATAAATATATCATAGATGCAACCATAAACATAGAGATACAGTAATACATGATTTCTATTAATGAAATAAATGTACAGAGACTGTAAAAATACAGAGTGAAAGACTAGCTAGAATGGTGGCAGCTTATCTCTAAGAAGAGATGTGATGGCTACTCGCATTCGCAGGAAGATGGTTACAATGAGGCTCTGGAGGCCTTTTTACAATAATTGGGAATGTCAAAATTCCTAGACATCCAAAAACCTAACCCTAGGAGATGAAGCGCCAAAAGTCATGTGGGCCCCGTTTGGGTAAGTTGGTGCATCAACTTCCCGGGGTCGTAACTTTTGCATATGACCTCCGTTTTAGGCATGTGATAGCTCGTTGGAAAGGTATCGTCGAGGAGATTGATTTTGGGGGCTAAATAATGCCTTTGGCTAGCATTGAGAACCTCGATCTCAAAAAAACTTCATTTAGGCCCTCAAAATGGCCCCGGAAGTGAAAGCCTGCTAAAAACAGTAAATTGCCAAAATGACTAGAAAACTGTTTTGAGCCATTTGGAAAAGGTGGGTGGCCCCCGATATCCACCTGGATCAATCCTCCCTCCTTAGGAAGCAATGTTCTCCATTGCGTTGAGTTCCCGGGGGAGAGGGAAAAGCATTTGTTGAATCTGCATCTTGGTGAGCTGCTTGTCTTACTGGAGAAGTCATGCTGCTTAGTTTGTGGAAATCTGTCACGAACCTGTGGCTGGAAGGTTTGGACCTTTTTAACCAGTCTAGCTATTTTAGATGACTGTGTGCAGAAGGAATCTTCGTTCTTTGCTGCAACCTTGTCGACCTACTTCTGTTGGATAGAAGGTGCTTTGGCCGAAGCTGTGGTGGCTGCAGTATCCTTCTGTTCACCCTTTGAACAGATTGTGGAGAAGATGAATTTTCTAGTATGAGATACTACCTTATAGCACTGTTTAGGTGGGACAGTAGTTGGAACTACCTCTGGTATCCTGTAGAGATGACCCCCCAGAGTAATAATGACACTACGGGGTCGAGACTCATAGATAGCATGGTGTTTCCACATATATGGCTGGCCCAAGAGAACAACACAAACATCCAGTGGGGAAACATCACATAATACCTCATCCTTGAAGGGTTGGATGCCGTATGACAATCGACATTGCTGGTTGACATGAAGATCTCATCCTTGGCGAAGCCACCCAATGATGTATGGTTGCGGGTGTGGTGTTGTCGACAATCCCAACTGTTTGAAGACCTCTATTGAGATGAGGTTCTTCTGGCTTCCACTATCAACAATAAAATGCAGCGGGGTACCCTTCACCCACATCTGTGAATGAAGAAGGCGC
Source organism: Picea engelmannii (assembly GCA_009831015.1). Lineage (NCBI taxonomy): Eukaryota > Viridiplantae > Streptophyta > Pinopsida > Pinales > Pinaceae > Picea > Picea engelmannii. Next base: position 242,164 of record ML781862.1, on the reverse strand, counting down.
TCCCCCTCTTCTGGATCTATTAGTTCTTCTGGTTGAATTGCTGCGGTCACGACAATAGCAGTGGGGTCTACGTCGATGATCTGTCTTTTATTAGTATTTTCAGAATCAGATTCAGAATCAGGGTTCGGCTCCTTGTATTTGATCTCAGCCACCAATGAATGTTTTGAGCGACATTCATCGGTGTTGTGCCAAGGGATTTTGTGAAAATCTCACCATTTTCCAGTGTCCTTCTTTGTCTTCCCGTGACCCTTCTTTTCCTGTGGCTTGGACTGGTTTTCGGGAGACTGTTTGTTAGGGTTGTCTTTGTCATACTTTGGTTTTTGTGGATTTGTAGACCCGAACTCCCATTTGTTCTGGTGCTTAAATTTCTGCTCGATTTTAACAGCATATCGGTAGCCAGCACCAAGTGATGAGATGTCCAAAAAATCCATTTCAGTTTGGATGTATCTGTGTAGAGCTCCATGGTATTTCAGAACCAAATGTCGTTCAGAGTATTTGATACCCATCTTGGTGCATAAGGTATGGAAGCTATTGGTGAACTCTGGAACTGATTGGCCCCTCTCTTTCCGTAGTGTGGTCCATCTCATGTACTGGTCCTCATAGTTGCCAACAAGGTAGTACTATCCCTTTACCGCATCCACAAAAAAATCCCAAGTGGGCTCGGCCCCCTATATTCCAAAATCCTCTGTGGAACTCTGCTTCCAGCAAGTTTCCCACCAATGTTTGACATGGGGGAGAGCCTTAAGGAGTGCGAAGTTGATCTTTTCCTTGTCAGAAAAATTATGAACAGAGAAATAACCTTCTAGTAGATTTAACCATTTATCTAGGGCATCTGCATCTATTTGACCTTCAAATACAGGAATATAAAAATTAACCTGTACCTTGAAAGGCGAGGTACCTCCAAAGTGGCTGCTTGATGAAGATGTGTCTGATGTTATTGGTAGGCGTTGAAGGATGTGGGAAAAATTCTCCATCATTTCGTCCCTCGGTCGCGTGAGAGCTTGCTCAAGCAATAGACTGATAGGATCGTCTGTTCCGTCGTTTTTCTTTTCTTCTGCCATTGAGGGTTTCTTGGGTGTGCAAGAGCGATTGTCCTCAAGAGAGACAATCTCGAGACCCAACTGTCTATACTCGGACCTCATCAGGGACATGCACTGAAAAAAACAATCAAGAGCAACCTGCTCTGATACCACTGATCCGGATTATTTTCGGCATGAAATGAGAGCAGAGATATAATAAAGAAATGCACAGAGATATTGCGTATATCCAATAATATAA
>ML781862.1:215144-227625 GCA_009831015.1 Picea engelmannii | reverse complement strand
TGCACTGGTTTAGTTACAATTTGTTCTCCACCCACTTTAAAGCCACTTGCTGATTAATCAATCTTTGAGAGCACTGTCTATTTGTTTATCATTTTCATGTTTGAATGCTATAAGTTGTATTGAGTTGTCCCATTGATCCACATCCACAAAATACAAAACATTCATTTCTTAAGTTACCAAGCACCTTTGGTCTACAACCACAGAGGGTTCCTTGGAGTGATAACACATTTCTCGGTCCAAACAAAATTATTGTTTTTCTTCTGCAATTCCGTGATCGGATTTGCTATCTTTGAAAATTCCTCGATGAACCATCAATAGTATCCTACTAAACCCATGAATCTACGCACCTCTGGGACATTCATCAGTGCAGGCCATTCCATAATAGCCTTGACCTTGGATGGATCCATAGCGATTCCTTCGTCGGAGATGACATGACCTAAGTAGTGAATCTTTGATTGATAAAAAGAGCATTTGGACAACTTCCCATACAGGTTGTTCTCTTGCAGACATTGTAGTACCAAGCGCAAGTTCTCATCATGCTCCTCCATCATCTGAGAGTAGATCAAAATATCATCAATGAATACTTGGATGAACTTGTCCAAGTACTCACAGAACACCCCATTCATCAAACTCATAAATACCCCTGGGGCGTTTGTCAGTCCAAACGGTAAAACAATAAATTTGTAATGTCCAAACCTCATATTAAAGGTGGTCTTAGGGACATCATCCTCCTTGATCCGTAACTAGTGATACCTGGATCGCAAATCAATCTTGGAGAACACCGTCGCGCCCTTCATTTGATTGAAAAAATCATCAATTCTTGGAAATGGATACTGATTCTTGATTGTGGCCTTGTTCAATTGACGATAGTCAATGCAGAGCCTCCACGACCCATCCTTCTTTCATATGAAAATAACAGGTGCACCCCACGGTGACACACTAGGACGTATCAGTCCCAGGTCCAACAAATCCTTTAGTTTCATTTTCAACTCTTGTAACTCCAGGGTCGACATCCGATAAGGTGTTCTTTCTATCGGTTCAGTCCCCAGTTTTAGGTCTATGGTAAACTACAATTCCCTCTCCGGCAGCATCCCAGGTAATTCCATTGGAAAGACGTCTACAAATTCTCTCACCACCGGAAGGTGTTCTAGACCTTTCGCTACTCCCTTCTCGTTTAACACAAGGATTGCATAAATCTTGCACCCCTTGTGCATGCTCTTTCGAAGTTGCGAGGAAGAGATGTACCTCAGGGAAACTCCCTGGTTCTGTCCTACAATCACCTGTCTCTGTCCCTCGTCATCGACCAAGCTCAACCATTTTGTCTTATAGTTGAGTATCACCTCATGCGATTCCAACCAGTACATACCAATCCTAACATCGTATGATCCTAGGATCATGATGTATAGGTTGGCCCTTATGAAAAACTCGCCCAGGTTAAGGATACATCCTGTAACCTTTCCTCCAACCTTTTGTTTGGCTCCTGAAGCCATCTCTACGAAGCTAAACTTGTCTTGTTCAACTGCCTTTACCTTAATCCTTTTTAGCACTGCACTAGAAATGAAACTCTTGGTATCACTGGGATCTATCAAATTACTAAGGTTCTGGTCAGCGACAGTACTTGTTGTCTCAAGCATAGTCGACTGATGCTTTTCCTGACAATTATTCACTGCTGCATGAATCCAATGGGCCTTTCCCATATCTCCCACGATAGCGGGTCCAACTGATCTAGATGGTCTAGTCCTTTCCACAGGGTAGTCGCACTGGCAGTGTGGCTCCCCACATGTCCAACACCCCTTATTCAACCCAGTAGTCCTGGTACCCGAAGTAGAAGATGACAACCCACTGGCCTGGAACCCTGGTCTGTTCTGCTGAATAGGACTAAACTGCTATTGTTGTAGGCGATGTTGCTTCTGATGTTGTGTTCCTCAATAAGGTGTTCGCTATTGAGGCGTCGGTCGTCGGGGTGTAGTGAAAGTGGATCCCCTTTGGAAGCGATGATATCCCAGTGCATGACTGTCTAGTGCATGATGTTGCTGTGCTCTAGATGAAACCTGCCATGCTGGTATTGCTGGAGTCCTGGTCTGACCCCTAATGATAAGCTCCTCCTCTACTATGAGGGCCTTCTGGATGACATCATGCAAGGTTTGAGGCATCAAAATTCTAACCTTTTCACATAGGCTACTATTAAGGCCGAACACGAACCTGTTGACCTTAAGTTTCTCAGTGTTAAGGTGTGGAGCATACCAGAGAAGCTCCATAAAATGGGCCTCGTATTCGGGCACTATACGACCTCCCTGTCATAAAGTGTTGAACTCATTAAGTTGACACTCAATGAATTCCCTTGAAAGGTACCTCTCTCAGAACCATTCCTAGAACAATTCCCATGACATGTCTTCGGCATCCATGTTTAGCTACAATAGGAGCATCTTCCACCATAGAAGAGCACTCCCCTTTAGTTAAAAGACCGCCATGCGGACCTTCATGTTGGAGGTATAATCTCGAAGTTCGAAGCACATTGCCATGTTCTCCAACCATGCCTCGGTGGCTGCGCCATTCGGGGCACCAAAGAACTTGGGAAATTTGACCTTATCGAGTTCATGGTGAATGCTACAAGTACCGACCAAAGTGCACGGTGGAACCTCAGTGGGTGCCGATGTCCTCGCCTCATCTCTGTCCAAACGATTGATTAGTGCCTCTGACATGCAATGAAAAGATCTCATCATTCCAGCTACATCACCAACTTCTATCTTCTCCTGCCCGAGAACCTGCTCATCTCCCTGGGGGTTATACCCCTCAGGCATGGATGCTACTGGAGGCATTGTGCCTCCTCCCCTAGCACCCCATCGTCTGCCTCCGCGGCGTCCTCTAACCATGATTACCTACACACACACAAGTCAACTCAATTAACGACATTATAATCAAATCATGTGAACGAAAGCCGTAGTGATCCCAAGTCGTGGGTTGAACTCGCTTTGATACCACATGTAACAACCACCCATTTCGTCATGACAACAAGCCTCAAATGGCAGGTGCAATATTTTTTTTTTTGTGTGTGTATAGGAAGATAATGACGACATTATACTCAACATCGCAACATGATGACGAACACAACTCATGCAACTCAAGAACTAACAACATAATGACCTAACATAAAAGCACATCAAGCACCTAGAAGCAATGTAAGACATTCAACTGACGAAGAATAAGAATGACCACTCACTCGTCCTACCCTGCAATGGTTAGGACCTCCAGGACACATAAGCAACGCTTAAGCATAGGTTCCCATCAATTTTGACCATTTAAGGTCTTAAGGTTGGTGACTGTTCTGAGGAACAAGGAGGTGTCTACATCCATCTCGACACAAGCAGACCAAACCTACTAAGCTAAGAACAATCATCCTAACAACCCAAAATTTATCACACAAGTAACTAGAACCCTTACAGTGAGCAACCAAGCACATTAAATGATTACAACCAAGTACAACATTAATTAAAAGGAACCACAACACCCTCAATGGGAAGTGCAAGATAAAAACGACTTCGCCAATACCCCAATCAATCATCGAGTCAAGCTAGTCAATAATTACAGTCTATTTTAATCATCTATTACGAGCTCAACTTAGCATGTCTAAAATGCAATAAGACAATAAATTACGATCTAAATTAGTCTTAAAACCATTCCATTTGAAAAATTTTAAATTAAAAATTGTCATCAAGGTACTCTCTAAATCAACGTTAGATAGACATCAATAAGCAAGTCTAAACTTCATCTTGGCCAATAATTAAAAATATAATTAATCATTCATTATAAGCTAACTAGATTGTCTAAATTATTATTTAGCCATTAATTTACAATCATTAAACATTAAATGAAACCAATCTAGCAAAGTTAAAATATGCAATCCCATCTTTACCCCCCAGTCAAATTAAATCATTAACACCACCTATAGGGTTACATCTATTTTAATCCAAATCTCCATCCAACTAGCCATTAATCTTGATAACCATAGCAACCATCTTAAACTAGAATGCTACCATTAAAAATGAATAATGAAGCAAATAACAAGGCATTTATCATAAAGAGAATAACAAGGCATTTAATAACAAATAATTGGGCATTTAATGTAAAGCAAATAATAAGGCATTTAAAAAAATAATAAAGAAATTAATAAGGCATTAATAATATTCACTGCCAGGTAAAAATAAAGGTAAGGACTCAGGGCAGGGGAAAAACTCAGGCATAATCGTTGAATCATTAGTTGGTTGTCTAAGATAAAGTCAGGCATAGGTTAACGTGGGCTGTCAATAACAGGGCACAGTCTCAAGGACAGGGAATGCTCTCTATGCAGGCAAAGTGGAGATATTAAGGGTAAAATTCTGTCAACAACAACACTATCTAGTGAATAATAAAAAAAACGCTTACAACGCATGAGCAGCCCGCTATCACACCTTGCAAGTTAACATTTCACTGTGGTAGTTTTGATGTGGAAATTCACTGCCAATGTAAGTGACAATCGTAGCCCAAGGGTGGAAAACCTTTCAGAAGATTCGGGTGGATGGTAGCTGGTTTGTAACATAAGAGCAACGAAAGGTGGAAGGGTTCACTCAGAAATTTGGGTGGATTGTAGGATAGTGTTAAATCAGTCAATGCATAGATTGCAATGGTCTTCTGTACATATCATGATTTCTGTGGATAATCAATTGAGATTCTCTACAGATCATGTAAATGCTAATCAGGGCAACTGGAGGTAAAATAAATTCTAAAAAATAATAACACCGTAAAAGAAGACACCAGTCAAAGGAGCGTTGTCATGAACACAATTATGCCCTTTGAATATAGCGCCAAAATTAAGGAGTAAAAGTAAAATTCTGATTATTAAAAGAGGTAAATTAGAGGCCCAACATTTAAACGCTGTCCAAAAACAATTTAGTAAACGTAGGGTAAGGAAAATGCATGGCAAACCACCACTTTCTATTCAATGAACAACAATCTTTCCTATGAAAAGTATGGATTGGAAGAGGTAGATTCGCAGGCCAGAAGTAGGAAAACGTAGGGCAAACACCTTTAGATAAATATCAATGAGGTAGAGGGTAAACCATAGGTTATAAGTAATGAAACACAAGGATGAATGCTCCGTAGCGTTAATGGTAGACTAGAAGTGTATAAATAAATAATATACACAGTAAATTTGCCAGGGATTTGCACCAACACAGACTTGAACTTGCCAGAAATGCATCAAACAAAATATCAATAAATTCATTAAATGCAGAGTTCATTCCTCAGCATTCACATTAAACGTAGAGTATTTACAGGTTCACTCAGGTCGCTAACTTCCCAGGGTTCCAAGTAACATAGTCCAAATACTTTAAAAGGTTTTCAATCGAGTCAAATAAAGTGCAGAGGTAAATAATACCATTGAAAATCTAGCATACAAACAACAGGGTGAATGCACGCAGGCACACACTCAACCAGTAAGACGCATGCAGACAATCAGTCGAATGGGCAAAAGCTCAAGCAAAAATTCATCAATATTAATGTGTAGGGATAAAATCCGCAGAGAGAGAAGAAAAGGGAAACATTAAAACAACACGGATTTAAGTTGTGAAGGAGGTAATGCAATGAAGTGGAAAATCATCCAGCAATATATAAAAACACAGAGATAAACTTATCTGACAATTAAGAAATGCAGAGTTAAGAAACTTTCCCATGAATTAAAATTTCAAGGTTATTTAAATGCATCAATGAGCAAGTCAAACCTTCAGCCAAGGACAACATTAAGGTATATGGTTAACAGGTTCATCCTTTGCTCATCATCCTTGCATAGAAAAGTAGGGCGTTGAGATCCATAAGTCTTTTAACGCAAAGGTGACGATCGTAGATTAGGCTCCTGGCCGATTACTCAGGTGAGGACTGAGGAGCTAGGGATGAAGGTAAAAAACCCATAGGGGCACAATAAAAACCACTGGGTGGTCATGACATGCCGGGAAACAACGGTCATGGGAAATCAGTCAACCATTCAATCAACTAGTCTATAAAAATTTCAGTCATGAAACTAGACAACCAGTTTACCTGCCCAATAAACATGCATATCTAAATCATAAATCCTACAACAATATACCATTCAAATGAGGAAAGCGTACCATTTCTTGTTCGCCTTCTCTAAGTGACGTCCCACACACTCCATGCAACTCTCGTTCGCCGGCCATTGAGACTTCACCGATACCTCCCAACCAATGCTAGGGGTACTCTTCTCCCCCCTTAGCCCCCCGAGCCACAAAGGGGCCACACACACTATCCAGAGATTTCGACTAGCTCCCAGCTTGCCTCGCAAGGCTGAGATACCAGTCCTCTCCGAGATGGGTATCCCAACTCTCACAAGTAAATCAGTTAAGTAGATATTTCTACAGTGTAACGTTACGCAAACAAAAGGTGGTCCTTCCTCCTTCTCCTTCCTTCAGTATATAGAGTTTCGAACTTCCTCTCTTTCCTAAAATCTCATTTAATGTAAGTTTTAAAAATAAATTCCTAAAAATTCTTCTCCGTACAAGTGTCACCCATCCCCTTCATTCCTCCATTATTTAATTTCTTTAATTAATTAATTATCTTATTTCCCTCACCCACCTAGAGTTACTCCTAGGTGTCCCCAAATTCCCTTATAGGTTTTAAAGTCTTTCCCTATTATGAAATTGCTAATTCAGTTTAAAATTAGAAGCTCTTAAATGGTAGATTCTTTACTAAGTTGACTTTCCTCTTTTTCCCTTAAGTTCCCCTTTTTCCCTTTTTATGTTACCTCTTTTCCCTAGTTTCCTAATTTTTTTGATTTTCCCTCTTTCCCCTTTTTAATTAGAACTCAAAAATGTAGGTGTCGAATTTAACCCCTTTTCCCTTTTATCATTTAATTAGTATATTTTAAATTATCAAAAAGATAAAGCAATTAATTCCCCTTTTTACATTTTATATCAACAGATTTTTTTTTATGAATAAATTAAATTTCTTAGTCCCTTCATGTTAGAAGATTTAACAAAGTTCATAATTATTATTTAAGTTGTTCTTATTCTTATTATTATTATTATTATTATTATTATTTTATTTTTTTATAGAAGATAAAATTTTACCACTTGCGTAATTTAGACTTAGAACTTATATTTCGTACTGGGCGACATTTAATTAGGGGAAAATGTTTTAAAAATACTTAACACGTTAATCGTCCTAAGGCCATATAGGTTCATTCCTCTATCATCAACAACGCGATGTGCGCTTCAGGACGCACTAGGTGCTCCAAGGGTGCCACTCACCTCATCTGTTCCCTTGCACGATGTTCCCTTCAGGATGCACTACGTGCTCCAAGGGTGCCAATCGCCACTCTCTATTTTTCTTGCGTGACGTGCCCTTCAGGACACACCACGTGCTCCAAGGGTTCCACTCACCTCTTGATTGACTGGGTATACATCAATAACCCCTGGAGTCAATACTCTACTAGGTGAACTTGTGGGAGACTAAGGGCCTCTAAGGAATAAGGCCCCCTCCTTATTACGCACCCCTCAGAATTATCGTGAGTGACTATCACAGTCTTCCCTCACAACATCGTGGGTCCCCTCGAACTAGGTAATTGTTAACCTACAGTTCGAGCCACAACGAGAATGCTAGTAGGTTGTGGTAGGGTTGCTATCCACACCTCTCCCTCAACATCTCTGGTAGTCGTGCATGACCCCTTTACTCCATATGTGAGTCTGGTCGGCAAGCTATCGTCAGCTTGCATCATCAACAAATCATGTCAGAACATATCCATATCATACCATCTAATCAGATGCACTAATATCACAGTAAAGCAATCAAACCCCAATGGTACACTCCTTGACTCGATCCAGAGTCCAAGGGGTTCCATCGATGCCTCTGTATTCTCGAGGTCCAAAATCCTTCACACTTAGTAAACCGAGTCAATAGCACCTGTCTATGTCAATGTAGTAAAACAACATGTCATCAACCCATAATGCCTCATAATCAAAATAAAAAGTTTTAATAGCATAATAATCTGGATCACTTGCGAGCAAGTGTCCTCAAAGAATAAGTTCACTCAGTGCGCCAGAGCGGGATGTTACATTTTTCTATAGTTCTTGTAGATCTACAATAAACCTTGATTTTAAGATTGTAGATCTTGGTTTATAGTAATGCATCATATAATTTTTTATTAAAATGAGTAAGCCATATAAATTTCTACGGGGAAGAAAGGACCTCGGATTTCAAAATTATCATGTATACCAAGAAAAATAAATAAAAAACAATGAACAATAATATTTTTTTTGAATTATGTATTTCAAACATGCAAATTCAAATATGTATGTGTGAAGTTTCATTATTGATGGATTTGTGTAGCCTATTTAAAAATAACAAGAAAATTAATGATATTCAAAGGTATTCAAAGAAATGAAGGTTTTGTTGTTTTTTCATATTGAACCACTATGGTCATCATGTCAAATTTAAGAAACCAGAATAGAAATCATGTAAGTGAGTAAAAATTCTCTCACCAAAACATATTCAATTTCAAATAATGTGCATGCATTATAGAATGCCCATGTGTTAATAATGTGTGTGAATTTCGTAACACATTAGACCCCTTTCACAATTTAGCCCCTTGAGGATGATAATTTTGTCATGAATTTTTACCCTTACCTCCATTTTTCTTCTTTTTTTACCATTGAAAAGATCTCAAGAGATCTACTTTTTTCTTCTTATAAAATTTTGTCATTTCTACTCATTTTTTCTAGTTTCTAAAAAATAAAAAGGAACCAACCAACATTTAAAACCATTGTTTTTACTCTCAAAAAGTTCTCTAAGGCCTTGAGAACCAAACTTGGTGAAAACAACTTTGAAATGGTGCACATATGACACTTGTAAGATAAACATTTACTTTGTAGGGCCTTGACACCCATCCTTAATGAATCAAACCTCATAATGGTGCCCATGTTATGCTCCGGTGCTAAAGATTTCCTTTATGGGGTCACTATGCATGGTCCATGAGCCTTAAAAGTATATTTTAGGCCATGAGATGGTAGTGTTCATCCTTGGACCATAGTTAGGACCCTAATACCAATTCCTAGTGTGATAATCCTCTTGTTGGCCTCCATATCACATTTGTGGGATAAAGTTTCTCTTTGCATTCCTTGGGTGGTCATTTCAGACCCTATTCATGGTCCATGAACCATGAAAGCAAGTTTTATTCCCTAATACATTAAAATTTATCCTTAGACAATGGGAAGTATATCAAGAACCATATATAGTATGGAAAACCTCATATGGCTCCTATGACCATACAAACCTTCTATAAATAAGAACGATATATTCTAGAAGCTAATTCTATTTACTACATTTCATTTTCTTACAATGTATTCAAATTACTTGCAAAATACCACTTGAATCATATTTATAAGGCAACATCCACTATAATTTGTTGTGAAGTACCTCAAATCATCTCTTTGAGTCAAATTCCACTAAACCATCAAGATAGAACATCCATTTAAATCAGCATCCACTAAACCACCATGAAACGATAACATTATTCACTTACAAGTGACTAAGAATTGTACCTATTAATAACATGACAAATCCTTTAGGAAAAAATGCAACCATGTGTAGATAGTTGAAAATAAAGGTTTGTGCCAATGCAAGCTAAGAAAGAAAAGAAAGAAGTGATAATATGAAAAATAAGTTATGGATGGAATGCAAGCTAAACAAGAAAGGAGTGTAATTACATAAAAGTTTGAAGCAATAACATTATTTATTGTTGATCTCTTTATATCAATGAAAATAAATGTATTGAATAACTTACAAATAGAATCAATGATCAAATCAAACTTTATATCAATGAAAATAAATGTAATTAAAAACTAGACAAATAAGTTGAAGATAAACAAGAAAGGAGTGTAATTACATAAAAGTTTAAAACAATAACTTTATGTATTACTAGTCTCTTTATATCAATGAAAATAAATGTAATTAATAACTTACTTTGACTTTGATTTCACTTGTCAAGAAGATGGAAATAATTTGATTTCAGAGATATTTCCAAATATATTGGAATGATTTTATGTATGCATTTTAAATAAATAACTTACTCAGTTTTGGTCTGAATGATTTGCCTTTATAGTGTTTTAAAAAAGTCTATTTTTTGAAAGAATGTATTCACTTACAATGTTTCTCTTTCATTCTGTATATGTTGATCAATTATAAACTTATCTAACTGATCAACCTATTGCCCAGTCACCAAAAATGTAATATAAGTGTATGACAGACATTACATCATGCATGTGAGTTTCATTGTAGTTCCCGTCACTAGTATTGTTCATAAGTTTAAATTACTACACATTGTATAAACATGATCCGTGATGATGATTTTTGGCAAAGAGAACATATTTTGTCAACCAAATAAATTTGAATCCTTGTTCAACAATAAAAGTGACTTGAATTTTATGAGTAATTTGAGAGTGAAAAATAACATTAAACTTTTGAAATTTTTCTTGACAGCTCACTCTGCACCCACGAACATTTGAACTGTGAGGCTTGGAGTCAAAATATCACCAAATATAGCATAGTGATTGTGTACATTTAAATATAGCAACATGAAATCTCCAACTTGCGTGATCTAATGTAGAAAACACGATAATATGTATATATGAACTTTTAACATTGTGAATAACTACATGTAATTTGAGTTACATACATACTATCATATTATCGCAATGTAGTTATTCACAGTGAATCAACACTAAGATTCAAGATATTTTCCATGAATATAAAATCTATATTACTTTGTTAATGTTGGTATTTCTATAATGAGTCAACCTATTCATAGATTTATATTCGTAGATTAATTAGGTTCAAAGTGTTTTCTAGAGAACATTTACACTAAGAATCAACACTAATATTCAAGATATTTTTCATGAGTAGAAAATCTATATTACTTTGTTAATGTTGGTATTTCTATAATGAGTCAATCTATTCATAGATTGGTTCTGTTTTAGGTAATCTGTAATGGTCATTAGCCAATCTATCAACATTCCTTAGGTTAGTGATTCGGGCCAAGCTATGATATATGCTCCCTTAGTTATGGCCTCAAACAAAAAATTCATTCCAAAACTCAATGATTAACATGATTATGTAATTCATGCCAAGTTTTGCATTTTTTTGTGTTCTTAATTTCATAACAAGAGAAATAAATATTCATTGCCAAGAGTCATTTATATTTGGACTAGATTGAAAAAACACATCTTGAAACCATCTAGTGAGACCTAATGATAATGGGTAAGTAAATCTCCCCCTACGCTTCACATGTCCTACATATTGTCATGAGTCTTGGTCACATCTCTGTGTAAGATATGAGTGACCTACTTGTGTAGTAAACTGCTCAAAAAGGAACCAGTCTCCCACTTTTGTGGACTTTTCCAATGTCTTCCACTTTGGTGGTCTTTTCCAATTGTAGAGGCCCTTTGACTAAAGAAATAGTTATAACGAATACTTCATTTTGGATGATAAAATCTAATTTATAGAAATAAAAGAGTCTTAGATGGGAACTAATTATTATACTCATTTATTACTTCACACATATTGACCAAAGTTATTGAATTCTTATCTTATTGATGATATTTATATTCATATAATACAACTTCAAACTGAAAAATTATTGGATTTGTGTAAGACATGAGTGACCTACTTGTGTAGTAAATTGCTCAAAAAGGAACCAGTCTCCCACTTTGGTGGTCTTTTCCAATGTCTTCCACTATGGTGGTATTTTCCAATTGTAGAGACCCTTTGACTAAAGGAATAGTTATAACGAATACTTCATTTTGGATGATAAAGTCTAATTTATAGAAACAAAAGAGTCTTACATTCTTTTTTAGGTAATCTATAATGGTCATTAGCCAAGCTATCAATATTCCTTAGGTTAGTGAGTCGTGCCAAGCTATGATATATTCTCCCTTAGTTATGGCCTCAAACAAAAATTTCATTAAAAAACTCAATGATTAACATGATTATGTAATTCATGCCAAGTTTTGCATTTTTCTATGTTCTTAATTTAATAACAAGAGAAATAAATATTCATTGCCAAGAGTCATTTATATTTGGACTAGGTCGACAAAACACATCTTAAAACCATCTAGTGAGACTTAATGAATATTTATATTGATGATATTTATATTCATATAATATAACTTCAAATTGACAGCTTATTGGATTTGTGTTGGATATGTAGGCATAATTTAAACATGGTAGGAACTATGTGAGGAAACAAAGAATCATAATGTTATGAGGGCCATGTGACCTAACACTAGTGATACATCCAGTCATAGTAGAAACATTTTCTAATGAAAACCCATATCATATGGGAGTTTTTATGTTAGAAATAACATTTTATCCCTACCTTCTAGTTAACAAAAACTCTTCATAAGTAAATTGATATTTCATTGAATTTCTATTTAATAGTATT
>ML781862.1:188615-215094 GCA_009831015.1 Picea engelmannii | reverse complement strand
AGGTAAAAATAGGTTTTGGACATGGAGGGATATGATGTTATGAAGATTAAACTCTTTGTTTTGGGGATTCTAATGCATTACATTATATGCAGTCTTTGTGGATCCAACCATAGGGAACTTTTAAGGAATATTAAAGAAATGTTATAATATGACGCAACCGCACTCCTCGGAGCACGACCGCTCTCATAGGATCTTCTTTCTCCATGGCCCGAAGAACTCAATGGTTCTTCTAATTCCCTATCGGGAATTCTTCACCCACAATGAATCTTCTTATGACCTCCCTTTGGTTATCGAGAAATCGGACCTCGTTGGATCGTGAGTTCTGAGCTCACGGGATCGGTCCTTACAAATCCCCGAACCCTGATGAAATATCCACCCACGTATCCATTGCTTTTATCAGGGAGTCTCCCGTCGGGAACTCAACACTTGCGCTGTCGTGATCCACTGCCCTCATGGATCCCCAAATTCTGATATGCCGATGCCACTTGACGTTGACTCCCTGTGAGGGTTGACCTTCCAACACCTGTCCTCCAATACTTCCTTAACCCCGTCGGGAAATCGCGTATCGGGATATCGCGATTCCCTGGTCCCTGACTCTGCGGGATCTCTTGCCACGTGTCCCTGCTGTTGGAGGGATCTGATCCTATCGGGAAATCGCGGATCGCAATTCCCTGATGCAACGATTCTACACTCCTGAAATCCCTGATGGGAAAAATCCCGATGACTCCTTCCGAGACTCCTCCTTTGCACACTAGGGCTTAACCCCTACATTGATTCCTGAGATCTAACGGTTGACGGGATTTTCACGAAATCTTCTCAAAAGGATTTCGACCGTCTATCCTTCCTTGGACAATTTCTGCACAATAAATCAAGTGCTTCTTTCACAAAGGCTTGGCTCCTACTTTCCAACCTCTGATGCTTCCTTCAGACTTCCAATAGAAGTTTCCCTGCGCTTCTCCTTTGGTGAATTCGAAGGTCTACTCCTCCTGAGCTTGTTCTCTACTTCTCAAGTCCTTTTGAGAACTTCTTGCATGCACTCCTTGCAGAAACCCTTCAACCTTGTCTAAGTGTTGAAGTCTTCTGACCTTGCGCACTCCTGCAGCAATAGTATTTCGATACTTTGTTCAGAATCGCAACTCTGAGACCTTTTCCTTGGCCTGCGCACTCCTTGCACAACACTATGTCTAACTGCACCTTCGAAGAAATGAGAACAAAATTTATCTCTAATTGAACCCTTCTGTCAACGCACTCCTTGCGAACAATTCGACTGCACCCCTTGCAGGAATTCTCTGGTTCAAATTAGAGAAACAATTGAAACTAATTTCTCCTTCCCTTCAGATTTCAATTTCACCATGAAATCACAAACACAACATATAAAATCAAATGTATTACAGGAAATAAACACTCATGAGCACAACAACAATGTACACAGAGAAACAACACAAACATGGATTTGAATCAATTCTTCTTCTATTAATTCAAATGTCTGTACATGGGTGTTCTTCACACAATTCTCTGCTTGCTCTTATTTTTCTTGCTCCTGTTCTCAATATCTGAATAATGTTACAATGATACAATGAGGGTGTCTATATTCGTTTCCCTCTTGGACTCTAAACTATCAAATCTAGAATTAAAATCTACCTATCAGCATTAACTAAAATAAATGTTGACTATCTACCTAAGGACGAGAGCTTAAAGTCTCAGGGTCCATTTACAATATACAAATGCACCTTCATAAATGACTCATTTAAGACTTGCGCAACAATTCCCAAAGTGTTTTCAAAATTTCATGCTGGCTTGTCCAGCTGTCTCCCGCTTCCACGCTGGCTCGATTGATGAGTTGGCGATGCTCATGCATCATACTCCTCGGCTTGAAAAATTTCATGGGCTCCTGTCCATGAGTTCCTGCACGGTCTTTACATGCTTCTGTATCATTGCTTCTATCTCCTAGATGGCATCTTCCACTGGATGATTCTTCCACTTGACGAAATACTCAAAGTATTCTTTTCTCCTGGTCTTCTTACCCACTCTCTTGTCCAGTATGCATTCCATCTGTGGCGTTTCTGCAATCGGCATCTGCTTCTGCCACTGAACTTTTGGCTGTTCATCACTTCCAGCTCCCGCTTCCTTAGCCTTATATGGATATAAGTCCGAGACATTGACTGTCGAAGATATCCCGATGCCATCCGACAATTCAATTTCATAAGCATTCTCTCTGAATTTCTTCAGGACCCAGCATGGCCCGGTTTTCTTCATCTTGAGCTTGTTGTATGTTCCCCTCGGGAACCTTTCCTTCCTCAAATGTGCCAAAACTAGATCACCAACTTCAAATTGAAGTTGTCTCTTCTGTTGATCTGCTCTACGCTTATATTCCTGACTTGAATCAATCAGTCGCTGCTTCACTCTGCTGTGAAGTTCTTTCATTGCCTCAGCAAATTCTTGTGCACTAGCATTTCTAGTCGCAGTCTGTTCTGAATCTCACAATTCCAAAACTCCTCTCGGCTATGTACAGTACACAATCTAAAATGGACTTTTTCCTGTACTCCGATTCACTGAATCGTTGTATGCAAACTCTACCTATGGTAATATCTGATCCCAGCTGCTGTGGTGCTTTGTCACCAAGCTTCTCAGCAAGTCTCCCAGACTTTTGTTGACCACTTCCATTTGTCCATCCGTCTAAGGATGATAAGAAGAAATAAACGCCAAGTTAGTTCCTAGCTTCTTCCATAAGGTCCTCCAAAAATGCCCTATGAATTTCGTGTCCCTGTCTGAAATTATACTTTTCGGCAATCCATGAACTCAAATGACCTCCTTGAAGAATAGATTTGCGATGTGAGTCACATCGTTGGTTTTCTGGCATGGAATGAAATGCGCCATCTTTGAAAACCTATCCATGACCACAAATATAGAATCAACACCTCTTTGCGTCCTCGACAATCCCAATACAAAATCCATGCTGATCGCCTCCCATGGCCTCTCTGGTATGGGAAATGGTTGATAAAACCCTGCATTTTGCTTTCTTCCTTTCGAATGCTGACAAATCCAACATTTGTCAACGAATCTTTTGACATCTCCTCGCATCCCTGGCCAAAAATATGACTCATTCATCTTCGCGAATGTTTTGTCATGGCCAAAGTGTCCTACTAATCCACCATTGTGCTTCTCTTTCAATAGGTTCTCCCTCATGGATCAATTCGGAATGCACATTTGATTGCCTCCGAACAACAATCCTTCCTGGATCATATAATCTATCCATGGGCTTCTGTCTCTGAGAACTGTATTCTCAGTTGCTTCATACGCTTCTCCAAAATCTGCATCTCCTGCATACATGTCCCTAAGATTTTCAAAACCCACTGTCTTGACTCGAAATTCCTGCAGTAGAAAACACTTCCTTCTCAAAGCATCAGCCACTTTGTTAGCAGTACCCGAAATATGTTTAATCACAAATGTGAAATTCTGCATATATTCTACCCATTTCGCATGTTTCTGATTCAACTTCTTTTGTTGACTCACAAACTGTAATGCATGATTATCACTATACAATACAAATTCCTTTGAGATCAAATAATGCCTCCACTTCTTCAATGCATGTATGATAGCATAAAATTCTTTATCATACATGGAGTATTTCAGTTTTGCTTCATCCAACTTCTCACTGAAATAGGCAAATGGTCTGTCTTCCTGACTCAAGACCTCTCCTATGGCTGTAATGCCCTCCTTGTTACGACAACAACTTTGATAACGAGTGCAATTTTTTTTTTTTTTTTTTTGTTTAAGGTGGGTGTGATCATGTGAAAAGGAACATACATACTTGAATTCACGTCCCCACCCTATGACTCACTAGATGCAACCACGACGATTACAACAAGAAGTCATAAGACGCACCACAAAAACTACAAGCATTAACGACCAATGACACCAGGCGCACAACAAGCAGCTGTAAGAAGAAAACGACATGAGGTGTTAGGTATAGTACAGTCACATAGGGAAGAATTCATAGTAGTAGAGTTTACTATTTCTGCACAGAAAAGCAGGGCGTTTAATCTTAGTCCTCTGCTCCGGAGAGAGAGAAGGTCAGATAGGCTCCTGGCCGACTGCTCAGGTAGAAACTAGTAATCTCTGTCAGGTGTGTCGCAAGAGTGGAACCCTGCCTTTAAAGGGCCCGAGACTCTTGATACGGCACTGGATTCTCTACACAGAAAAAATCATGCACACAGATAATATACTAAGGCTACAGGGAGGTGTCTATATCCCGCCCGACACAAGCAGACCACGCAATGCAAGAGAACCAAGTACTACAATATCAATGGACAACCACGACCTCTATGGGCGACGCAAGTCAGAAGGACTCCGACAATGACCAACCGCTAGAGAGACTCAACGACACTAAAAACAGACCATTTACTCCATTGACTTCTACGAGACGACGAGTTACCAACCCTTCCTTAAATAATGTATACTTAGATAACTACCAATCCCCGATTTCTGAACCAAAATCATTGAACGTCCTTAGAATTAGGGATCCTATGTTTACATGTTGTCTATCATAAAGAAGTCGCTCTAACATCACCCAAAAACCTTATCATCGTCTTCTATATCACAATATCAATGCCCTTAAAATAAGGGTGACTTTACCTTATGTTGGGTATTTAAAACGACGGATCTACCCAAAACCTAAACATGAATGACCTTGTATTTACCCTTATAATAGCATCGTAAATTGAACCTAAGATTTCTTTTCATTACATCATTATAATAAAATATTCGCGATTAACTTGTTAATTCGAAATCATTGGGAAACATAAGGCCAATTGGATTTTAAATATTTTCTTTATTGCAACTCATCCTTCAATCAGCTGGAACTCATATTCCTTTAATAAATTAGCATTGTACTTAAAACCCATGATGACCTTTCCTTACCACGACATGGTGAATAGAATAATCGACGATTAACCTAAATTACAATCAAGGGAAACATAATGTAAATTATTTAATAACCATCCAATTACATGATTTTTCATTACTAACGCAATCTTCAAAAATTGTGCATCCACATTTACTATATCGTAAAGACTCAATGCGCTTAGTTTAGGACATTATATAATCTGCTACTGATGATAATTAGTTGTCATCCCCACCATAATACATCAACCCTTTTTTTTTTATTCTTCATTGCAATAGCTATTACCATGTCCATCACATTACCTTACAATCAATAGCACATATAAAGAATCCAAGTTCTATAAAAAGGGAATTATGACTATTCCTTTTTATGGCACTAATACCAACCTGCATTATATAAAATGAGAACACCCCTTTTAAACTAAATTTTAATGTAACAACATATACGTAAAATTTTGGTTACCACTCAGGCATTCAATAAAATTAGCAACTATTAAAAACCTAACATTATAATTCAATTTCACATACGAGGTTAGAGATTGTGTACCCAATTTGGCAAAACCGTGTAAAAGCTTCACATACAAAATTCAAATAATATGAAAAGTCCACACGAGATAATTGATGCCAGAAAATAATAAAGTTGTAATGGTGGTGTCCTGCACGATAAGGCTCCCAATTCCGCGAGTGAGTTATGATCAACTAGAAGAAAGGCCGCCATTGTTTGCCGTCTTTTCTTTATGCAAGGTGCCTTGCGAAGGACTCCTTTGTCGTTTTCTTCAACTCGATGAAAAACAGGCAAGTTGGATAGAAACCAGGGATTCTTTAGCCAATGAAGGAGGACAAGGAAATTGCGATTTGGAAAGTAACAATTTATGTAAAAGCAAGGCCCCAGAATTTAGAAGGATTCAATTAACTTGCTGAAGATGAAATGCGATGGAGTACACACAACAACAGGGATATATTTTTGTAGGTTAATGGGGTTTGTAAATAACGTACATTGAAAAGCTGTCTGCAGTTATCGTAAATTGAAAGGATGTTTAGATGTGAACATTTTATTCATGTGTTTTAAAAAGGATGTGGGGTTTTTTTTTTCCATGGCAAGAACGCTCTAAATGCTCGACAGAATACGGTAGTTTACAACCACGACTGTAACACACGCAGATGGCCTGTAGGTGCTTCGTTGTGGGTTCGGGAACCAACAACAACAAGAAGAGACTTCCCCGAACCTGGTCATGGCGTTGCAAGAATAAGAAGGAGAAAAAATGATAACTAAATGCGTTACCATGACCCCAACACTATCAAGAGCACCTTCCGCCTGCATGCATCTGTGGCTTCTATCCCAGCATACACAGAACATTCGATGTAAAAAATGCCTATGTACTGAGATAATATTTAGAAGATTCACCAGCAATACGTGGATGTCAAATTTGGGCTAGGGTTTAAAAGTACAAATAGCAAGGGATGGAAAACAATAACTTGAGCATCTACGGCTTCTATCCGTTTTGCACACCCGGTTTGATGTAGACAATGCCTCCTCGCCTATTAACGCTGGCAGGCAAACAACGAGGAATGACCTGGGAACTGCCCCGATAGCAGAAGACCCCAAACAAGCCGAATCTGCCCCAACCCACGGGAATCGAGGACGGATCACCAGAAAATGAAATACCAACAAATTACAACGAGAGACAGTAGTTTTTTTTTAAAGGAATGACAGTGATTTAAAAGTGAAAAGACAGAAATTTTGCAACGAAAGACAGTAGTATAATAAAACGGGAGGCCCACAACCGAATGCCCCCTGTAAATTAAAAGAAAACGCCCAGTCCATGATTTCACCCACAGAGAATGAATCGGGGTAAAATCACCAGAACGCAAACCATTGGAACCACAACAACAAGTGCCAGAATAACGATAGCCATTGAAACTATAGTTTATAAACAAGTTATACAATAACCCTGGAAACTACAAGTTTATACAGTAACCATTCTACTCTACAAAATAGAGGAGCATAGCTTGACTTATCACCCGCTTGATGATGTCTGTGCGCTCCGTGTTACTCCTGCTCCGCTCCGCTCCCTCTTGTCGGCCGTAGAGATTACACCGGTACCTCCCAGCCAAACTCTAGGGGTACTTTGCTTCCCCCTCAGCCCCCCGAGATGCAAAGGGGCCACACACAATCCAGGCAGTAGCCTAGCTTCCCAGCTCGTCTCCAAGGCTGAGCTACCACTCAAGTCAGCTGAGAAAATCCCCAACTCCTACAAGCAATCAGTCTAGTTGCAATTTTGACATCATAACCATATCTCATAGCACATCCCCCTTTCTTTTCCCCCTTCCCCTTTCTTTTATCCTCCTTTTTGACCTAATCCCTTTAGGTTTTCCTCAAAACCCTAAATCCTCTTTCTTTTAAGTTTTCCCCCCTTTTATTTTTTTTCTTTTATTATTTTTTGAAAATTCGAAAAGGGAAATGCGTTAGGCATCTTTTCATTATCTATATATATATATANTTTCTTTTAACTCCCATTAGTTAACTAATTAATTTTCTTCTTTTCAGCTTTACAACCCCCCTAAATGAATTAATTTATTAAATCTCTTTATTTTACCCTACACACTTTATGAAGGCTCACATTAGCTCAAGTGGGTTTTTTTTTTTGGTTAAATTTTATTATTAGCACCTGTATTGTTAATGCTAGCTAGCAGGAAATGAAATTTCTAGTGTTATTTGAATGGCCGAGCTATTGTGATCTGGAATACAATGGCATGGTTATTAGGAGATGGTTAAGTTTTGAATCTTATGTTAGGGAAAAGTAGCAGTACCTTCACTAAAAGATAAATTATCAAGCTTATTACTGGGAATGAGGAAAGGCCTTATGTATGCGACTAAGGAAGAAATTACTTTATGAGTTGAATTAACAGAGGAATTGTTTTATGTATTTAATTAAGGAAGGAACTCCTTGGACTAGGCAGAGGTTGCAAATCATAGGGATAAAGAATATTTAATGTATAGTCTTGAACTATGTTTTTTTTTTTTTACAAAGGGCTCAAATTCTGAACTGGCGACGCTTGGTTAGGGGTAATGTTTAAGGATTTATTTAGGTGTTGATGACTTAGGGTTATTTAGGCTGACTCCTTCATCCAACATTATGGAAACGTGCCCTTCAGGACTCACCATGTGCTCCAAGGGTGCCACTCGCCTCTTGAATTTATTTTGTGCGACGTGCCCTTTAGGATGCACCACGTGCTCCAAGGGTGCCACTCACCAACTGGGTTTATTTTGTGCGAAGTGCCCTTCAAGATGCACCACGTGCTCCAAGGGTGCCACTCGCCAACTGGATTGATTGGTAGACATCTATAACCCCTAGAGTCAACACTCCGCCAGGTGAACTTGTAGGCGACTAAGGGTTCTAAGGAATAAGGCCCCCGCCTTATTGCGCACCCCTTAGAATCATCGTGAGCGATTGTCGTAGTCTGCCCTCACGGCATCGTGGATCCTCTCAAACTAGGTAATCGTTAACCTACAGTTCGAGCCACGATGGGAGTACTAGTAGGCAGTGGCAGGGCTGCTGTCCACCCCTCTCCCTCAACCTATCTGCAAATCATGTGTGGCCCCCTTACTCCATATGTGAGTATGGTCGGTAAGCTATCGTCATCCTGCATCATCAACAATCATGTCAGAAATATCAACATCAAATCATCAAATCAATGAAACATCACAATAAATGTATCAACCCAAATAGCACACTCCCTGACTCAATCCAGAGTCCAAGGAGGTTCCAGCGATTCCTCTGCATCATCAAGGTCCAAAAAACCCTACAAACTCAATAAAACAAGTCAATAGCACCTGTCTACATCAATTAGTAACACATCATGTCATCTGTCAATCGCATCATAATCAAGTATAAAAGGTCTAACATAAAAAAGGTCCAGATCACTTGCGAGCAAGTGTCCTCAAATAATAAGTTTCTCAGTGCGCCAGAGCGGGATGTTACATACACCCCCTCTTGGTCTAAACTTCATCCCGAAGTTTCTTAGTATAAATGAAGGAATAAAAGTATCACAGTATCATAATTCTATCTATCAAACAAAAGTGGAAACTGCTGACGCATATCGTCTGTGTCCTCCTAGGTCGCCGAGTGTGGACTATAATTGTCCCACTGGACCTTGACCTGATCTACCGTTCGACGTCGTAACTGTCGAACGTGGTGATCTAAGGTGCGGACCAGCTCAGCCATGAGCGCTCCCTCATCCGATACCTGCAAGGAACTCAGGTCAATCACATGTGTAGGATCACTAATATAATATCTCAAAATAGATACATGAAAAACATCGTGCATACGCCTCAAAGAATCAGTCAAGGCTAGTCAATAGGCCACGGGCCCCTTTCTCTCCACAATCTCGAAAGGTCCCACGAACCTAGGAGAGAGTTTAGCTCCCTTTCCAAACTTAATCAAACTCTTATACTGTTTAACTCGCAAGAAGACTTGATCGCCGACCTCGTAACTACGGTCGACTCGATGCGCATCGGCATAACTCTTCTGTCGATCCTGCGCTTCTTTAATACTTTGTCTTATGGTTTTCATTTGCTCTTCCATTTCTTGGATTGTTTTTGGTCCCACCAGGACCCTATCCTCAAGCCGATCCCAACTCAAGGGTTTTCGACACGGTCTCCCATAAAGAAACTCAAAAGGTGCCATCTTTATGGTGCTTTGATAATTGTTGTTGTAAGCGAACTCTACTAGAGGCAAGAATTCCTCCCAACGCTTTTATTGGTCCATCACGTACATGTGCAACATGTATTCCAAGGTTTGGTTCATTCATTCAGTCTGCCCGTCGGTCTCTGGGTGATACGCCGTACTAAAATTAAGTTGGGTTCCCAATACCTCTTGGAAACTCATCCAAAATCATCCAGTAAACACTGATCCTCGATCGGATGTAATCTTTTTAGGCACACCATGCAGCCTCACAATCTCACTGATGAAAACTCTCGCTATGTCAGGTGCCTGATACATCGTACGCACCAGAATAAAGTGAGCACTCTTCGTCAGAGTGTCTACTACTAAAAAAATCGAGTCGTGTCTCCTTGCCGTCAGTGGAAATCCAACAATTAAATCCATCGAAATAACTTCCCATTTCGATTCCGGAATAGCATGTGGTTGAAGTAATCCTGCTGGGTGTCTATGTTCAGCCTTTACCTGCTGACACTCTAGACATTTAGCCACAAAGTTGACTATGTCGACCTTCATTCCCTTCCAGAAGAATAAGGGTTTAAGGTCTTCCCTCATCTTCGTGACTCCTGGGTGAGCCATGTAAACTTCTCTATGAGCCTCGCTCAAGATCAACATCCTCAACTCGTCATTTGGCAGTACATAAATCCAACCTCTAACCTCATTAAACCATTGCTATCCAATGAATATCCCTCATAACGTGGTACCATCATTGTGTTTTGTCCGATAAAATCCTTGACTTATGTGTACCAGTCATCGTTATGTTGTAAAGTCAGAATCTTCTCACATAGATTCATCTGAAGAGGAAACACCGAAAAGATGTGTGGTCTCTGAATCAAAGCATCAACCACTCGGTTCACTGTTCCCTTTGTGTAAGTAATCTCGAAGTCGTACTCGCTAAGAAATTTAGACCAATGCCGTTGTCGCGCGTTCAGGTTGCCTTGCGTGAAAATGTGTTGCAGGCCACCATGATCAGTCTTTAATTCAAATTTTTGTCCAACAAGGTAGTGTTTCCAAAACTTCAAGGCATAAACGATGGATAAAAACTCCAAATTGTGCGTTGCGTAGTTCTCCTCATGTCTTCTCAGCTTCCTCGAAATGTAAGCAATCCCTCGTCCGTCTTGCATAAAGACTCCGCCTAATCCTTCCTTGGATGCATTCGTGTATACCAAGAAGTTCGCATCCATGTTAGGGACCTTTAGTATCGGCGCTGTCGTCACCATCTCCTTAAGCCTCCGAAATGCTTCTATGCATTTCTCGGTCCAGACAAACTTCTTGTTTTTCTTTTGCAATTTCGTGATCAGATTTGCTATTTTTGAAAATCCCTCGACAAACCATCGATAGTATCCTACTAAACCCATAAAACTACACACTTCTGTGACATTCATCGGCGCAAGCCATTCCATAATAGCCTCAACCTTGGCTAGATCCACGACGATACCTTCACCGGAGATGACATGCCCTAAGTAGTGAATCCTTTATTGGTAAAAAGAGCATTTGGACAACTTCCCATACAATTTGTGTTCTCGTAAACATTGTAGTACCAAGTGCAAGTGCTCGTCATGCTCCTTCATCATCCGAGAGTAGATCAGAATATCATCAATGAATACTTGGACAAACTTGTCCAAGTACTCGCGGAACACCCCGTTCATCAAACTCATGAATACCCCTGGGGCGTTTGTCAGTCCAAATGGAAAAACAGTAAACTCGTAATGTCTAAATCTCATCTTAAAGGCGGTCTTAGGGATTTCATCCTCCTTGATCCGTAACTAGTGATACCCGGATCAAAAATCGATCTTGGAGAACACTGTCGCACCCTTCATTTGATCAAACAGATCATCAATTCTTGGTAAGGGATACTGATTCTTGATCATAGCCTCGTTCAGTTGATGATAGTCAATGCAAAGCCTCCATGATCCATGCTTCTTTCATATGAAAATAACTGGTGCACCCCATGGTGACACACTAGGATGTATCAGTCTCAGGTCCAATAACTCCTTCAGTTTCATTTTCAACTCTTTCAACTCCAGGGTCAACATCCGATAAGGCGTTCTTGCTATCGGTTCGGTTCCCGGTTTCAGGTCCATGGTAAACTCCAGTTCCCTTTCCGGCGGCATCCCAGGCAACTCCTCTGGAAATACGTCCGCAAACTCCTTCACCACCAGAAGGTGTTCTAGACCTTTCGCTACTCCCTTCTC
Organism: Picea engelmannii; assembly: GCA_009831015.1. Taxonomy (NCBI): domain Eukaryota; kingdom Viridiplantae; phylum Streptophyta; class Pinopsida; order Pinales; family Pinaceae; genus Picea; species Picea engelmannii. Next base: position 203,276 of record ML781862.1, on the reverse strand, counting down.
GTTTAGCACGAGGATCGCATAAAGTTGGCACCCCTTGCGCCTACTCTTCCGTATCTGTAAGGAAGAGACGAACCACAGGGAAACTCTCTGGTTCCGTCCTACAATCCTCATCTCTGTCCTTCGTCATCTACCAAGCTCAACCATTTTGTCTTACAGTTGAGTATCGCCTCATGCGTTTCCAACCAATCCATACCGATCACGACATCATAATATCCTAAGATTGTGACGTACAAGTTGACCCCCGTGACAAACTCTCCTAGGTTAAGGGCACGGCCTGTAACCCTTCCTCCAACCTTCTGTTTGGCTTCTAAAGCCATCTCTATGAAGCTAAATCGTCCTGTACGACTGCCTTCTGGATGATATCATGCAAGGTTTGAGGCATCAATACAATTAAACCTTGCATGCAGGCTGCCATCAAGGCCCAACACGAACCTGATGGCCTAAAGCTTCTTAGTGCTAAGGGGCAGAGCATACCAGGGCAGAGCCATAAAACGTGCCTCGTACTCGAGCACCGCACGACCTCCCTGTCGAACAACGTTGGGCTCATTGAGCTGACGCTCAATGAATTCCTCTGAAAGATACCTATCTCAGAACCATTCCTCGAACAGTTCCTACGACACGTCTTCAATGGCTATGTTCGGCTGCGGCAGGAGCGTCTTCCACCATAGAAGAGCGCTCCCCTTTAGTTGAAATACCGCCATGCGGACCTTCATGTTGGAGGTATAATCACGAAGTGCGAAGCACATCGCCATATTCTCCAACCATGCCTTGGCGGTTGCGCCATCCGAGGCACCAAAGAACTCGGGAAATTTTACCTTCTGGAGTTCATGGTGAATGCTACCTGTAACGGTTGGTGCGCGCGGCAGACCCTCCGCAGGTGCCGGTGCCCTAGCCTCGTTTCTGTCCAATTGGCTGATCAGTGCCACAAACATGTGCTAAAAGGACCTCATCATCCCGACCATGTCTTCAACTGCTATTTGTTCCGGTCCAAGAACCTGCTCGCCTCCATGGGGGTTAGACTCCTTAGGTGTGGATGCTACTAGAGGCGTCACGCCTCCTCCCTTAGCACCTCGTCGTCTGCCTCCGCAGTGTCATCTAACCATGATTACTTCACGCACACCATCATCTCGATCAACAACAGTATAAGAAAATCAACCATGTCAACGAAAGCCGTAGCAAATCCCAAGTCGCGGGTCGAACCGGCTCTGATACCATATGTAACGCCCTCCTTGTTACAACAAGAACTCTGATAACGAGTGCGATTTTTTTTTTTTTTTTTTTGTTTAAGGTGGGTGTGCTCGTGTGAAAAGGAACAGACATACTTGACTTCACGTCCCCACCCTACGACTCACTAGACGCAACCACGACGATCACAACAAGAAGTCATAAGATGCACCACAAAAACTACAAGCATTAACGACCAATGACACCAGGCGCACAACAAGAAGCTGTAAGAAGAAAACGACACGAGGTGTTAGGTACAGTACAGTCACATAGGGAAGAATCCATAGTAGTAGAGTTTACTATTTCTACACAGAAAAGCAGGGCGTTTAATCTTAGTCCTCTACTCCGGAGAGAGAGAAGGTCAGATAGGCTCCTGGCCGACTGCTCAGGCAAAAACTACTAATCTAAGTCAGGTGTGTCGCAAGAGTGGAACCCTGCCTTTAAAGGGCCCAAGACTCTTGATACGTCATTGGATTCTCTACACAGAAAAAATCATGCACACAGACAATATACTAAGGCTACAGGGAGGTGTCTATATCCCGCCCGACACAAGCAGACCACGTAATGCAAGAGAACCAAGTACTACAATATCAATAGACAACCACGACCTCTATGGGCGACGCAAGTCAGAAGGACTCCGACAATGACCAACCGCTAGAGAGACTCAACAACACTAAAAATAGACCATTTACTCCATTGACTTCTAGGAGACGACGAGTTACCAACCCTGCCTTAAATAATGTATACTTAGATAACTGCCAATCCCCGATTTCTGAACCAAAATCATTGAACGTCCTTAGAATTAGGGATCCTATGTTTACATGTTGTCTATCATAAAGAAGTCGCTCTAACATCACCCAACAACCTTATCATCGTCTTCTATATCACAATATCAATGCACTTAAAATAACGGTGACTTTACCTTATGTTGGGTATTTAAAACGACGGATCTACCCAAAACCTAAAGATGAATGACCTTGTATTTACCCTTATAATAGCATCGTAAATTGAACCTAAGATTTCTTTTCATTACATCATTATAATAAAATATTCGCGATTAACTTGTTAATTCGAAATCATTGGGAAACATAAGGCCAATTGGATTTTAAAGATTTTCTTTATTGCAACTCATCCTTCAATCAGCTGGAACTCATATTCCTTTAATAAATTAGAATTGTACTTAAAACCCATGATGACCTTTCCTTACCACGACATGGAGAATAGAAGAATCGATGATTAACCTAAATTAAAATCAAGGGAAACATAATGTAAATTTTTTGATAACCATCCAATTACATGAATTTTCATTACTAACGCAATCTTCAAAAATTGTGCATCCACATTTACTATATCGTAAAGACTTAATGCGCTTAGTTTAGTACATTATATAATCTTCTACTGATGATAATTAGTTGTCATCCCCACCATAATACATCAACCATTTTTTTTTTATTCTTCATTGCAATAGCTATTACCATGTCCATCACATTACCTTACAATCAATAACACATATAAAGAATCCTAGTTCTATAAAAAGGGAATTATGACTATTCCTTTTTATGGCACTAATACCAACCTGCATTATATAAAATGAGAACACCCCTTTTAAACTAAATTTTAATGTAACAACATATACGTTAGCCTGCATTATATAAAGTGAGAACAACCCTTTTAAACTAAAATTTAATGTAACAACATATACATGTATCTATATCCCTAGAAGAACCTTTATTTAATATCCAATAAAGAATCACGCATCCATTATGTCGTCTAATGTTAAGAGCCCCCTGATTTACTGGATGAGTTAAACATAAGATTTGTGCATACTCCATGATATCGATATATAGATTTTCAATTTTAGGAGTACCTACATAACATAATATAACATTGTAAATGTAAGTACACCTAAGAATAATGTAAAAAACATCTAGTATCTGATTAATTAATTAAAGAGCACAACTGTAACCATAACTGAAATAAAGCCTTAAAACCAGGATAACCGAAGTGAATAATAAGTGATAACCTTTCTCTTTGGTTGGTTCATTCGTGGTTGGTTGGAGGGTAATAATTAGGTTTTACGGGAGTACTTAAAAACTCCATTGTGAGGGATGTCTGGACACTATCATTGAATTCGTTCATTGATTTAATTTTTAAATTTAACACAAGGGTAAAACGTAACTCGTGCAGGTTATGATCAACATTTATCATCAGAATCATGGAAAGTGGAAACCGGGAAACCGCCCAGGTGTGCTACTTCTGCACAAGCGAGCGGGACACATGGGTAAACGAGCCTGCACACTGAAGGCTCGATTCCAGCGGGGTGCTGACAGTCTTGACCGTCGTGTTGTTATTAACTACCCTAGGAAGCAGCGACTGAACCAGTCTGCCAAGGCAGGTGAAAAATTTTGGCATCTGGCAACAATTACTACCAGCGTGTGATCGAGTCAGAAACATGAAAAATCTAAGAGTGGAAACAAGGAGAAGTCACTGGTTTAACAAAGCGGAAGGAAGGGTTCAATTTTCGTTTCTTTATATATTTAAAAATCCAAAGGGAGTGAAAAGTCAGAACTGTTGTTTAAGATTAAATTTCGAAAAGGAAAAAAAAAGTATCCTGGCAACTGCACTCTCTCGGACTGAGCGAGGACTTTATGGGATGTTCCACATGCCTTGACGTCGTTCAGCTGTAAGCATCGATTGTGCCAGCACAAACTCTGATGAATGGACGCTACAGACTAGAGATTTCACACTGTCCAATAGAAATTAGATTAAATTGATGATGACATTGATAAATTGTGGGGCTAATACCTATCTTCGGGAATTTTGGCATGTGTGTGGCTGCTTATTCAAGAAATTCCTGGGTTTTTTTTTTCATTATTTAATCCGTCTAACCGTAAAATAATAAAATAATAATAGATCGTGTGCTAGCCAGCTTTATTTAGTATGAAATTCCTGATTTTTTTTTTCATTTTTAATTTCGTTTAACCGTAAAATTTTGGTTACCACTCAGGCATTCAATAAAATTAGCAACTATTAAAAACCTAACATTATAATTCAATTTCACATACGAGGTTAGATATTGTGTACCCAATTTGGCAAAACCGTGTAAAAGCTTCACATACAAAATTCAAATAATATGAAAAGTCCACACGAGATAATTGATGCCAGAAAACAATAAAGTTGTAATGGTGGTGTCCTGCACGATAAGTCTCCCAATACCGTGAGCAAGTTATGATAAACTAGAAGAAAGGCCGCCATTGTTTGTCGTCTTTTCTTTATGCAAGGTGCCTTGCGAAGGACTCCTTTGTCGTTTTCTTCAACTCGATGAAAAACAGGCAAGTTGGATAGAAACTAGGGATTTTGTAGCCAATGAAGGAGGACAAGGAAATTGCGATTTGGAAAGTAACAATTTATGTAAAAGAAAGGCCCCATAATTTAGAAGGATTCAATTAACTTGCTTAAGACGAAATGCAATGGAGTACACACAACAACAGGGATATATTTTTCTAGGTTAATGGGGTTTGTAAATAAAGTACATTGAAAAGCTGTCTGCAGTTATCGTAAATTGAAAGGATGTTTAGATGTGAACATTTTATTCATGTGTTTTAAAAAGGATGTGGGGTTTTTTTTTTCCATGGCAAGAATGCTCTAAACGCTCGACAGAATACGGTAGTTTACAACCGCGACTGTAACACGTGCAGATGGCCTGTAGGTGATTCGTTGTGGGTTCGGGAACCAACAACAACAAGAAGAGACTTCCCTGAACCTGGTCATGGCGTTGCAAGAATAAGAAGGAGAACAAATGATAACTAAATGCGTTACCATGACCCCAACACTATCAAGAGCACCTTCCGCCCACATGCATCTGCGGCTTCTATCCCAGTATACACAGAACATTCTATGTAAACAATGCCTATGTACTGAGATAATATTTACAAGATTCACCAGCAATACGCAGTCTGCCCTCACGGCATCATGGATCCTCTCGAACTAGGTAATCGTTAACCTATATTTCGAGCCACGGCGGGAGTGCTAGTAGACAGTGGCAGGGCTACTGTCCACCCCTCTCCCTCAACCTCTCTACAAATTGTGTGTGGCCCCTTTACTCCATATGTGAGTCTGGTCGGCAAGCTATCGTCAGCCTGCATCATCAACAATCATGTCAGAAATGTCAACATCAAATCATCAAATCAATGAAACATCACAGTAAATGTATCAACCCAAATAGCACACTCCCTGACTCAATCCAGAGTCCAAGGGGGTTCCAGCGATGCCTTTGCATCATCAAGGTCCAAAAAACCCTGCACACTCAATAAAACAAGTCAATAACACCTGTCTACATCAATTAGTAACACATCATGTCATTTTTCAATCGCATCATAATCAAGTATAAAATGTGTAACATCAAAAAGGTCCAGATCACTTGTGAGCAAGTGTCCTCAAATAATAAGTTTCTCAGTGCGCCAGAGCGGGATGTTACAATGGCATACCCGCTTGCATCACATTTCACATGAAATGTCTTTTGGAAATCCGGCAATACCAACACCGGTTTTTCCATTATCCTCCGCTTCAACAGATTGAAGCTTTCCTCAGCCTCTGTTGTCCAATGAAAAGATTTATGCCACTTCTTCACTGTATCCATCATCGCTGCGCTAATTCCACTGAAATTCCTGATGAACTTTCGGTAGAAACTAGCTAAACCATGAAAACTTCTCACCTCGAAAATATTTCTCGGTGATGGCCAATTTTTAATCACCTCCACTTTACTTGGATCCATCTTTAATTCATTTGCCAATATAAAAAATCCCAAGTAAATGAGTTATGTCTTCATAAATGAGGACTTCTTCATATTAATCAACAACTTCATCTGTTGTATATTTCTTATCACAATGGCAAAATGCTTCAAATGTTCATCCTTTGTCTTACTGAAGATCAGTATGTCATCCAGATATACAACGACAAATTTTCCGATGAATTCCCTCAGGACTTCATTCATCAATATCATAAATGTACTCGATGCATTCGTCAAGCCAAACAGAATGACTAGCCATTCATACAATTCTTTGTTTGTCTTGAAGGCTGTCTTCCACTCATCGCCTTCTCTCATGCAAATCTGATGATATCCACTTTTCAAATCAATCTTATAAAAATACTTTGCCCCACTCAAGCAATCCATCAGATCATCCATTCTCGACAGTGGAAACATGTACCCGATGGTTATCTTATTTATCGCCCTCGAGTTGGTACACATTCTCCAGCCTCCATCTTTCTTCGGACTAAGCACTGTTGGAACAACACACAGAATCAAGCTTTCCCTGACCAATCCTTTGTCCAACAACTCCTGGACCTACTTCTTAACCTCCTCATTTTCTTGCGGCATCAATCTGTACGCAGCTTTGTTCGACAAACTGGCTCCTGGTATGAGGTCTATATGGTGACTCACACTTCTCATCAGTGGCAATGAACAAGGTAATTCGTCCACTATGATGTCAGCGAACTCTTCCAGCAGTTCCTGAATCTCATCTGGTAGATCATCCACTCTTGTGCTAGTCAGAACAATTCTTGGCTTTCTGACCACAAAGAATTGTGGATCTTCCTTCTTCTCCATCTCTGTAAGAAGATCCTTCCCACTCATGAGAAGTATTATGTTGCTCACTTCCGGTTTCACTTCCTTATCCTTTGTCAGAAGTAATTTGTATGTCCTCCCATTTCTCTCCAGGGTATATGTGTTCATCCTCCCATCATGAACCACATTTCTATCATATTTCCATGGTCTACCCAAAAATAAGTGGCAAACATCCATGGGAATGACATCACAGAGTACTTTATCATTATACTCCCCTATCTTGAATTCAACTAAACTCTGTTTAGTGACACTTACCTGATGTCCCTTCTATAGGCACGAAACTTTGTATGGACTCGGGTGATCAGTTGTCTCCAGCTCCAGCTTTTCCACCATCTCGGTTGAAACAAGATTATTTGTGCTATCGCTGTCCACAATAACCTTGCATACCCAATCCTTGGTATTGCAAGCTGTTCTGAATAGTCTGGTCCTTTGAGCTAAGTCCTCCACCTCTTTCTCAGGTGTTAAGAGAACTTTACACATCATTAGCGACCTTCCGCCTTCTGTATCTTCGGTCTCAACATATTGCCTCTGCGCTTCTGCGATGTGAGCTTCTCCGATGCCCTTCTTTTTCTCTGGACACTCAAATGACCTGTGCCCATTCTTCCCACATGTGAAACATGTGATAACTCCACCTCGGCCTCTTCCTCTACCTCTAGTACAAGGAAAAGTATTTGCGTCAGCATAATCTCCGCTCTGCTCATTATGCTGCCCTCTCTGTTCAATGTATGGTCCTTTATATGAGGTTCCACCTCTTTCTATTCTACCCTGAGGTTTCTTCCATTCCTCCTTGGGCTTCTGAGTTATTTCTTGGGCAACTACTTTGCCTTTGGGATGACTTCTGCCTCGCCCTCGCTGACCTTGCTTACGACTCAACTTCTCCTCTGCTTTCAAAGCCATCTGATAAGCATCCTCCACCGTTCGGATGGTTACCATGCTCAATTCATCCTGAATGTCGTATCTCAGACCATTCATATATCTGGAAACCTTCTCATCATCACTCTCCCGATGACCTACTCTGATTTTCAGTTGATAGAATTCCTCAGTGTATTCCTTCACTGTCATAAGCTTCTGTCTCAGGTTCTGCATTCTCCTGAACAATGTGATTTGATAATCCCTTGGGATGAATTTCTCTTTCATCTTCATGATCATTCGATCCTAGCTTCTGATCTTTTTCTTACCCTTGGAACGTCTATCATCTTGTAGCTCATCCCACCACAATGTTGCATGTCCTTTCAGGCGCATGACAGCATGTCTGACCTTCCTATCCTCTTCGATATCTTCATAGTCGAAGTAGGTGTCAAGAGCTCTAATCCAGTCTAGTAGCTCCTCTGCATCGAGATTCCCCTCATAAACTAGAATGTCCATTTTCGCCTTCACACCCATTCTAGCGATAGCTTTTATCAACCGCTCAGTTGATGCATCCTCGGCTGCAACTTCCTCCTCGCACTCAACATCTATCTCGCCATCGGAATCACTAAGATCCCCTGCACTAACTGTGCGTCTTTGCACTGCCTCCATATCTTCTAGTCTCGCTCGAAGATCTCTCATCTGCCTCTCCATTTCTGGATTTCCCGCTGGCCTACCTCTTCTTCTCACCTCCCTATCTTAAGATTCGGGTGACTGTCTTTCTCTCCTTGGAGGCATGGTGAATTCTCTTCTCTGCTACAGAAAGCAAAGAATTAATCCCACTCTGATACTAAACCTGACGCAACCGCACTCCTTGGAGCATGACCACTCTCACAGGATCTTCTTTCTCCATGGCCCGAAGAACTCAACGGTTCTTCTAATTCCCTATTAGGAATTCTTCACCCACAGTGACTCTTCTTATGAACTCCCTTTGGTTATCAGGAAATCGAACCTCGCTGGATCGCGAGTCCTGAGCTCACGGGATCGGTCCTTACAAATCCCCGAACCCCGATGAAATATCCACCCACGTATCCCTTGCTTTTATTGGGGAGTCTCTCGTCGGGAACTCGACACTTGCGCTGTCGTGATCCACTTCCCTCATGGATCCTCGAATTCCGATATGCCGATGCCACTTGACATTGACTCCCTGTGAGTGTTGACCTTCCGACACCTGTCCTCCACTACATCCTTAACCCCGTCAGGAAATCGCGTATTGGGATATCTCGATTCCCATTGTCATGTGCATGGGACTTTCAATTCCCCAGTCCCCGACTCTGCAGGATCTCCTACCATGTGTCCCTGTTGTTGGACGACTTTGATCCTATCGAGAAATCATGGATCGCGATTCCCTGATGCAATGATTCTACACTCCTGAAATCACCGATGGGAAAAATCCCGATGACTCCTTCCGGGACTCCTCCTCTGCACACTAGGGCTTAACCCCTGCGTTGATTCCCGAGATCTAACGGTTGACGGGATTTTCGCAAAATCTTCTCAAAAGGATTTCGACCATCTATCCTTCCTTGGACGATTTCTGCACAATAAATCCAGTGCTTCTTTCACAAAGGTATACTCCTCCTAAGATTGTTCTCAACTTCTCAAGTCCTTTTCAGAACTTCTTGCACACACTCCTTGTGGAAACCCTTCAACCTTGTCTAAGTGTTGAAGTCTTCTGACCCTGTGCACTCTTGCAACAACAGTCTTTTGATACTTTGTTCAGAATCGCAACTCTGAGACCTTTTCCTTGGCCTGCGCACTCCTTGCACGACACTATGTCTAACTGCACCTTCGAAGAAATGAGAACAAAAGTTATCTCTAATTGAACCCTTCTGTCAACGCACTCCTTGCAGACAATTCGACTACACCCCTTGCAGGAATTCTCTGGTTCAAATTAGAGAAACAATTGAAACTAATTTCTCCTTCCCTTCAGATTTCAATTTCACCATGAAATCACACACACAACATATAAAAGCAAATGTATGACAGGAAATAAACACTCATGAGCACAAAAACAATGTACACAGAGAAACAACACAAACCATGGATTTGAATCAATTCTTCTTCTATTAATTCAAATGTATGTACATGGGTGTTCTTCACACAATTCTCTGCTTGCTCTTCTTTTTCTTGCTCCTGTTCTCAATATCTGAATAATGTTACAATGATACAATGAGGGTGTCTATATTCGTTTCCCTCTTGGACTCTAAACTATCAAATCTAGAATTAAAATCTACCTACCAGCATTAACTAAAATAAATGTCGTCTATCTACCTAAGGACGAGAGATTAAAGGCTCAAGGTCCATTTACAATATACAAATGCGCATTCATAAATGACTCATTTAATACTTGTGCAACAATTCCCAAAGTGTTTTCAAAATTTCATGCTGGCTTGTCCAGTTGTCTCCCGCTTCCATGCTGACTCGCTTGATGAGTTGGCGATGCTCCTGCATCATAATACATATTTTTAGTGGATCCAACCATATAGAACTTTTAATGAATCCACTTTCTTGTTGTTTTTCTGAATTGATTTCCCTTGGCGAACCCAACTTTCTAATTTCAATGACTTCTTTGTGTGGGTTTTGTTGATTGTTATGAAAATATTATGGTTTTATCTTCTGTCCCTTATCCCCTTAGTCATCAATCCTTTCCTGAGCAGTCATCTAGGAGCTAAATCGACGATCATCACTTCGGTGTTTAAAGACCTATAGATTCAAATGCCCTACTTTTTTGTGCATGGATGACGAGTGAAGGATAAGAATATGCCATGTTGTCTATGGACCCCTTACTTATCGTTTAGTTGATTTATTCATGGATGAATGACCAGTCTTTGCATCTTCTTCTTTGATGTGGATTGTGAATGATAAACCTCTAGTGGAATGAGAGTCCCTTGGCGAACCCAACTTCTGATTTCAATGACTTCTATGTGTGGGTTTTATTGATTATTGAGAAAAGATTGTGGTTTTATCTTCTGTCCCTTATCCCTTTAGTCATCATTCCTTGCCTGAGCAGTCGGCTAGGAGCCGAATCGACGATCGTCACTTCGGTGTTTAAATACCTATAGATTCAAATGCCCTACTTTTCTGTGCATGGATGATGAGTGAAGGATAAGAATCTACCATGCTGTCTATGGACCCCTTACTTATCTTTTAGTTGATTGATTCATGGTTGAATGACCAGTCTTTGCACCTTCTAATGAGCGAGTACCTCTGTGCCTTGATTGTTTAAAACTTTGATTTATCTCTATGTTTTTAATTGCTTGAACTTGTGTACATCTTTGGATTTTTATTGACATTGTGGATAGATATTGAGGAGTGATGTTGACACAAGATTATCCAAACATTCCTCGCAAACGCTCTAGGAATTCTCAAGAAGGAAGAACATGAACTCCTTCTTCAACTGAGACTCCGAGTGAGCACCAACAATCTTGTTAGAGGAGATTTTCAAATGAGTCTATAAATAGATCAACTGCAGAACCTGCTCAAACCAGTGTTATGGATGCAACCTTCTTACATAGGTTGTGCATCAATACTCCTACACCTGAGAATGTAGGGAATATCTCTGGACAAGAGAATATTTCTGGTAAGTTTCTTAATTTTTGTTTATTTTTGTTGAATTTTTTTTATTTAAATTTATGTGAGGTTAAATCTTGAAGTTATTTCAAATGTGTGTGTAGACAATCAATTTAGAGCAAGGGGCAACAATGAGAGTGGCTATCACGAAGATTCAAATGTCAGTGTAGAGGGTGAAGGTGGATTTAGGAGGCCACGTTATGAAGAAACAAAAGATTACATACCAACATCCACATATCCTTCAGATGTTGGCGATGAAATTCCCTGGGAAGGGAATACTGAAGCAATGACACTTGAGCGATGCTTATGTGTTAAAAAGAGGTTGGAAAATGATTTGGCGGTATTGGAATTTCCTCAGGAGAGAAAACAAAGTTTGCAAATTGTTTTGCATTCACTGGAAAATTTTATGGATCATATCAGAATATGGGGCCAACCACTGACAATTTTGTCGATTTAATGAGGTGGTAAAAGTCAGAGGTGATGGGTCCTGATAAATGGGAGATAGTAAAAAATAGAGTTTCAAAAGAAGACGCCATCTCCATGTTCAATTTCAAAGACGACCCAAAGTGGAAAATGTTGAAGGTGCAATATTTTAAGCACCCTGACTTTGTTGGACATCTGTATAACATATTTTTTGTGGCATATGGAAAATTGTCGTGGAATGATGAGGTTCCACACTATTTTGCAAGACACTTTTTGCAGAGTTTTTCTTGAACATGCACCTGGATTATACTAGTCTACCGTCCAAATATTATGGGACTGGTAAAGGATGTACTTATGATCGCAAAGGGGCATATCGAAGTGCAACATTGCCGAGGTCTCCACAACCTTTAGTACCTCACCCAACAGGGGATTTTGCATCACTTTCAGAGTTACAGGATACATCAGAAGTTGGAAAAGAGGCCAGGACTGCAATCGGGGAAAATTTGGAAGTTATGTTTTATGGTGTTGATGTTGGCATGAAGCGTCAGAGAGCAGAAGCCAATTCCCGAGCCACATTTGTTGATAAAACATATGCAGACTTAGATGCAATGTCAGCAGAAGAAGTTTTGGAGTATACAAATTTTTTTCGGGATGGTTGGAAGAAGGTCATTTAGAATGATGACCCGAATCACATATTGGTATGTAATCTATTTATGAAAATTTTGACGCATTTTATGATAGTTTACTTCGAGTTCTAGATTTAAATATCCTTGTCTCTATAGAAATAATCGAGTTCTTCTTACTATTAATTGCAATTTGAAGATATGTTAAATGAATCTCTAGTCGATAGAGGACTTGATTCGAAAAGTTTGAATTTGGATGGATTGAATCGGGTTTTTTTTTCTAATAGTTGTAACATCAATCTCCACTATTTTGAATAAGAGATCAACAACATTTATAATTTTGTATAATTGTGAACACATTGAATCCTAGATTTAGTTCTTAGTTGTGTTGTTCATAGCTCTCTATTCCATCTCCTAGTACTTGGGTTGACTTGTCTCAATTCTCATTGGAAGAGTTTGAAGAGGGTGGGAGTTCACAAGTATCATTTAATGTCTTAAAATCATTTAAATTTAATGTGTTAAATATAATCATTTGAATATAATTTTTTTAATTTTCAAATTTGAAATGTGTTATATAGGCTAATGTAGAGAAGAGAGTACCTGAGAGTGTTCTTGGAAGGGATATTGAGATTGAGGAAACACCCAGATTAGGAAATGATGTGTCCATTCAAGATGATTCATAAATGTATGTTCTTGACTTTTATCAAATTTTTGTTTTGTCAAATTTATAGTTTATCCTTTCCTCAATTATTTTGAATTATATAGAACCCCTACATAAGTTTGTCATTGTCTTAAATTGTGTACATTCAAACTTATTTAAGGTTAGATCATGATGAAGACCTAATTTTGAACTTTGATATGTTTGAATATTTGAGAACAGATTCTATCCCACATCAGAAAAGAGAAAGTTTCTAAATTTTCCTCAATTGCATTCCTTGCTTTCTTGTCCAAGAATGGTGTAGTATTATATTAGAACATTTATTCCACCGAAGAAAGAGAAGATAAGTATATTTTAGAAGAATGGTTTTTAAAATGGATATTTGTGAACTTTTTTAGATAATAAGTAGTTTTTTGGAAGAATTGCTTAATATGGAGATTTATGAGTCCTTTAGTTTGAAAGGGCATCATGAAATTTGATTATATGACCACTGCAGAAGAAGAAGAGAAGTATTTAACTGCTGAGGAGATTAGTATTTTATTGTTGTGTAAATATGATCAAATAACAACATCCGGGATGAGAATTACATCCAAGGATTTGGGACTTTATCCACAAGGAGAATTTCCTGAAGGATTTTGGACTTTATCCACAAGGAGATAAGTATTTCTTTGGAAGAATGACTTAAAATACATGGATATTTGTGAATTATCTTCATACACAGTTCTATAATTATTTTTATATTATTATCTAACTTTAACTTATAATCTGTTTTACCAAGAACACAATAAAATCACTTGGGATGAGAATTTCACCTGAAGGATTTGGGACCTTATCCACAAGGAGAATTTCACCTCAAGGATTTGAGACCTTTTCCACAATGAGAATTTCACCTCAAGGATTTGAGACCTTATCCCCAAGGAGATAAGTATTTCGTTGGAAGAATGACTTAATATGGAGATTTGTGAACTTTCTTTATACACAGTTCTATATTTATTTTCATATTATTATATAACTCTAATTCAATTTTTTTTTACCAAGAACATAATTTTTCTTTTAATTTTTTTTTTAAGATTTTAGATAAGATTTACAAATTGTTTAAATAATGTACTCTTAATTGGAGAGTAACTAGATCTTAAATTTATATAATTGTGGTTGGTTATGTTATTATTACTTATTGTTTATTTAGTATTTAGTTACAATATATATGCTAGTATGTGTTATTTGTTTTTTTATTATGTTTTATATTTTTATAGATGTCTAAATTATATTTGGTGGAAAATATGCTTACAATATATTTTGTGGGAAAGAGTATGTTGGAGGATGACAGTTAACTCTTTTGGTATGCATGTCAATTTTATTTTAATTACAATATTTGAATTTTGTATTATTTCGCATGTTTGAATTATAAATTTTTAATTTTTGAAATCTATTTTTTGTAGGTTTAAATTTCATGTATGAAGTGATCTATCTTGAAGCAATGGCTTAAAGTCTAGAATTTTGGAGTTAAATGTCTTTTTTTTTGTTATCATCCTAAAATGGATGTGGAACTTATGTATTTTACAGTGTTACTATTCAGACTTTGATTATATATATATATATATATATATATATATATATATATATATATATATATA
>ML781862.1:144086-188565 GCA_009831015.1 Picea engelmannii | reverse complement strand
AAGCATAAAAGTCTTAAATACTTTTTTGCTATGTATTAATTTAAATGTTTGTTTTATGTTCACTGTGTATCGTAAAAAATATGATTATACAATGTCAAAAGGTGGAATGAAAAATTTAACTAGTAATGAAATAATGTTTTGTGCATTCTTTTTTTTACAATGCATTTTAAATTAAGCATCAATCTCTTAAATACTTTTCTATTATATGTATTAATTTAAATATTTTATTTTATGTTCACTATGTACAATCAAAAAATGATTTTATTGTCAAAAAGTGGCAAAGTTAACTAGTAATGAAATGTTAAAAATGATGTGATAAATTGACAAAAGTGACAATGTTAGCAATAAAATAAAATACTTAAAATGATGTTACAAAAAAATAAATCCTTAAAATGGAAGAGATGATAAACTCTTCTTTAATTTTATCATGTAGTCATTAAAAAAATGCTAAAGCTATAAGAGATATTCACCTAAATGTTCATATACCCTTGAACCTAATGCAATATTACTAAAATAAAATAGAAAAACATACTATTGAAAAAAGTAAGGGTCAATCGAAATAGTGTTTAACAATTTTTCATTCTTTATATTACTATACAACTATCTTATTACTTCAAGTCAATATACTTGGATTAGAATTCACCAAATAGTTTCATTGTTATACTTCTTCAACATTAATAATTGCTTCAAGTCAATATACTTGGAATAGAATTCACCAAATAGTTTGAGTGTTAAACCTCTCCAACATTAATAATTGATTTTACTACATGACATTAAATTTGTGTGTAAACTCATATTTTACTCTACATGAAATTAAATTTCTGTATAAATTAATAAGGTAAATATAAAATTCATGTTTTAAAAAAAAAGTAATATTGTAAATATAAAATTCGTGTTTTCACTTTGGATGTCATGGTGAAAACTAAAGAAGAAGGTTATATTTCTCCATACACCTTAATTATTATTTTTTAATTAGATGTAGAGGTTAAATTTGATATTGAATTCTTCGTATATATTAGAAGAGGTTACATTAATGGTTCTATCAATGTAATTGGGTATCATAAAGATACATCATGTTAATGCACATAATTGAGAAAGGGTTAGTTCCATTTAGAAGTTAGAAGTGGGTATCTTGGTGACCCATCACTATAATTTGCTAGAATCTCGCAAATCCAACCATGCCTAAGATGTGAAGGAACTTCTCTTTAAATAGAGAGTTTCTAGATCAACCTTTTACAATATATGGGAATGGGTTCAAACATTCTAAAGCAAGTAAACCCCATCGACGAGGACGACTCCATAATACATATATGGGAATGAGTTCAAACATTCTAAAACAAGTAAACCCCATTGAATGAACTTCATTAAAATATATTTTACTTGTCTTAACATGTGAGCCATTTCCAATCACAAGATGGAATGAGAATTTGATATCATATTTAGCTGTCCTAATATTATGCTTTCTCTAAAAAATATTAGTCTCATCCAAATGTTAGAAGAGGGCATGCTTAGAAGGATATATGATGATGGGTCTATTAGTCATATTAGGTACTTAAATATGTCTCGTAAATATGCCTAGTAGAGAGCATGCCTAAGTTAGGATTAGTTTCATCCCTTGCGCCTAAGGATACCTCACTTCTTGACTTGAAAAAAGAACTTGTATTATATAAAATGCATGTCCCCTAAAAGATTAATTTCTCCTCTATCCTATATTAAATTCAGGGTGCACCCCAAGCAAATCTTGGTTCTTTCTCTCTTATACAAATTTAGGTTATAACATACTTGGGCATAAATTTCCAAGTGATTCCCTCATTCATATCCTAATTAGAGTGGAATTCCCCAAGAACATACTTTTGGGTATTAATGGGGGTGTCATAATTTGTAAGTACTTATCTTACTCTTATTCAAATAGGGTCCACCACAAGTGGTTCCCTTGTTATTATATTAATTCTTGTTCAAATCCCAAGAACATAATTTTACCACTAACTAAGATGCAAATTCATTAAGTTGTTGTCTCACTCCTATATATGTAAATTAAGGTGTCCCCCAAGCATGTATTTTACTTCTATACTAATTAGGGTGAAATTCCCCAATGAAATACTTTTGGGTATAGATAGAGGTATAGGTTACCAAATGGTTCTTTCACTTCCATACAAATTAGTAGTTCCCTAAATCCTATACTAATTAGGTTGTAAGTATTAACGATATATTTTTAGGTACTAATTGGGGTGCAGTTCCCAAGTTAGTTTTTTATACATAGTATTATAAATATCATAATTGAAAATATGTTTGAAGATAGTCAAAACTTGAGTTATCAAAATCTGGAATGTACTTTCAATGAAAAATTAAAGATTCTGGAATGTACACATGTGCCAAGTTTGTTTAAAAACAACGCAATGGTATTCCATCTTCAATTATTCATTCATGATTGACTTTGGACATTTTCCATTTTCCATTTTTTATTATTTTTTTATTATTATTGAACTTCTATTAACTTTAAGCGTGTTGCACATACCAAATGACTATATTGACAACTCATGACATCTAATTGGTAGTATTGAAAGTGAACATGACTATCGGATTGATGGGTTTCTTGAAAAAAAATATCCTTTCAATACAATGAATACTCTTTCATATATAAAACCGTTATCATCAAAATCTTCTAATAGCCTCATCTTTTGTTCCGTGCATCACATCAAATCATATTTGACATTTTCAGTTTTGTCTACAGGTGCAACCATGGAAAAAACATCTCCTGCATATAATTGGATATATTAGGTAACAAATAATTTTTGTTAGATTATCACACAAGTATGTATCTACAAGTTATATTTGAAAAAAATTAAACATCAAAATTTTACCTTTTCTAACAAGATAAAAAACTCTATCGCCATCAACTGACACTATAGTTTCATTTGATTCCATCTCCTTTGATCTTTCAAGTGGCATTTTCCCTTTTACATTAAGTTCAATATGTCTCCAAGATTTAACATATCCTGTATTTTTATTCTCACAAATATCTATGGATTTTGGGTCCTCTATGAAAACTGAACAAACACAAGAGTCATTTAATCTATCAAATGCAAACCCATTTTGAAAACATTTTATTTTAACTGAATGTATTTTTCTTGTCCCAGGTATTGTAATAGCATCATATGGGATTGATCTATTTACATATTGGATTCCAACATACCAAAAAAACCTGCACAAGACAAGAACTTGTTAACTTGAAATCTCTCAAGAAAATGATTGAAGATTGAATATAAATTTGAACATGTTCAAATTTATATATCATGTGCACATACATGTAACATTTATACATAGACACACCTGCGCACATCCCTTGACGGATTATATTCATGGATTAGCACCATGTTGCACCATTCAACAACTTGTTTAGTGGATTCAAATCGATCGGCATGAGGGTTCAGATGATACCTTCAAAGTGCTTGTTTTATACATTCCCCTGCACCGTCGTGCTCTCCCTTTCCATGACCAGTCTAAAAAAAAATCCAACAATGTGTAATTTTTAATTTTTTATGAAGACGACATAACCTATAGAATGATCATGTAGATTTGAACTGACCCACACACCCATCGGACCATATCCATTGTTAATCAAATCTGATTTCACGTTCTTTCAATGAATCATAAAATTTATCAAAACAATGTTGTACATAATGTGTGTCGTTTGCTCGATCATCACTTATAGAAAAGTGATATTCTTTAATAACATGTCGATTGTCGTTGGTGCTTTCTTATATGTTTGGAAGACTCCGTTGAGCATGTCTATATAGAACGTGGACAAATATCGTGACTTGATCAAAATGATAATATTCGCTCTGTATTTCTTTTTGTGTAGCGAATGTGTAATTCTATGCAAAATCAACTATAGAAAAAATTGTCCCTGGTGGAAACACTTCACAGGATTGTTTGAATTATAGATCTTTCCATCGAGCTTTATGTGAATGCTTGGTGTATTTATAGATTTCTTCCTCAAACTTCTTCAAAAATTCTATCACACTGATATTATCTACCTTCAAATCAATCCTTTTGGAAATAACATTTGAAGAATGTGGAGTCGTGCTGCTCATATATTCATATCTCTTCCAATTGACTCTTATATTAGAAAATGATTGATCATTCATATCAATATGATAGTTTGAATGAAACAAACTTATATTTCCACAACGATCACATTTCTTTCCACCAACACATTTGTTTTTGTAAAAGAAATCATCATCTTCTCCTTCACATAGAATTTCAGATATAAAAACACGGAATGTGGAAGGAGGAGGTGAACCTGGCCATAGAGTTTTACCAAAACCCAAAAAAGTGTTGTAATACAACTCAAACTCCACATGATAATGACAACAACACATGTCATGGACAGTGATGGGTCTAACAAGCCATGGCTTTTGTTGCACAAATGTATTGATGGAAATTTTAACTTCTTTGTGAACTTATTAAACAACTCTATTTGTGTCATTGGAAATATATATTTTGGATATTCTTCATATTGATTTCATTCTATTCTTCATCGCAACACATCCCTTGTATGTGGTGAAACATGAGATTCTTCCAACCAACAATTACAGGCCAATTCTTTAACATTTTCTACAAGTCTATCTTTCTAGGGTTGTCTAGAAATCACTTTCCAACAAGCCAATTCATCATTTACATCTATT
Organism: Picea engelmannii; assembly: GCA_009831015.1. Taxonomy (NCBI): domain Eukaryota; kingdom Viridiplantae; phylum Streptophyta; class Pinopsida; order Pinales; family Pinaceae; genus Picea; species Picea engelmannii. Next base: position 183,877 of record ML781862.1, on the reverse strand, counting down.
TGGAAACAAAATTTTCTATGTTTGTGCAAAGTTTTTCTTGACGTTCCTATCATTTTTTCCATGTGTTGTGTCAAATGATCTTTTATATTTCTAGATGAAACAACTGTTGTTTGTATCGCTCTACGTGCAACACAGACGTCTTCTTTTCAAGATTTTCCATTGACATTCTGTGTCGAAAATCTCTATCTGTGTCGAAAATCTCTAGTTATATTGTTAAAGACATTCTATGTCACCTTTGTATCCTTTGTCGACTTTTGAAAACCCAATAATGATGTAGCTTATTTTAACTTTCTTGACTTCATTAGACAAAGTAAAAGTTGAGCTTGTACTGTTATTGATTCATCTTTGAAAAACATATTATACATATTCTTAGTTCAATATCTTATATAATTCTTAGCTTTTTTCTTCCCAAATTTGTCAGTATCAATAGTTTCTAATATTTCATCATCAATGTTGATAGATTCTCCTTCATATTTCAAATTAAAGTTTATATTAAAAAACATAACATGAACATAAATTCAATAAATTATATATATTTGAGTGTTCATTTTGTATTATCTAAATTTATGTACATACCTATAGGTGATTTGTTTTCTGCTTCAATTTCAGTTTCAACGTCTTCTTCTTCAATTTTGGTTTCAACGTCTTATTCTACATTATGAGACGAATCTATTTATGTAAATTTTGAAAAACATCGATTTGTAATTACAATCAATTATATTAAATTTATGATATTTTAAAAATTTGAATTCTATAATTTGAATTCCGTACTTTCTGAATACAGTCCCAATGTGTGTCATGTGCTCGATCATCATATGTTCATGCAAACCTAGTTGAACTTCTTCTTGTCGAAAATAACTATTGACATTATCATCGTTTGTTTCTTGAATATTTGCACTTTCTTGTTTCTTTCTTCGATAAAGCTCTTTCCTTTGTTCAATTTGGTGAGTATCATCTCGAGTGAGATCATATTTTCTCTTGCACAAATTTTTTTTTCCCATGAATTTAATAGTTATCTGTAAAAGATATGTTCAACAAAGACTTCACCTTGAAAAAATGCTCAACATTTATATTTCAACATTTAAATTGTTATTCCAATAAAAACATGAACAAACATCAATTACCTTATTCAACAAAAGTCGAAAATATGATTCGAAACTTTGTTTAAGTGCTCTAGAAAACTGTAACATCCTGCTCTGGCGCACTGAGAAAACTTATTTTTGAGAACACTTTCTCGCAATTGATCCGGTCTATTTTGATATTAAAACATTTGTCCTTGATTATGATGCATTATGATAGATGACATGATGTTTACTACATTGACATAGATAGGTGCTATTGACTCGGTTTTACTGAGTGTGTAGGGTTTTGGACCTTGAGGATGAAGGGGCATCGAGGAAACCCTTGGAATCCAGATCGAGTCAGGGAGTGTGATATTGGGGTTTGATTGTCTTACTATGATTTTAGTACGTTTGATTAGATGATATGATGTGGATATGTTCTGACATGATTGTTGATGATGCAGGATGACGATAGCTTGCCGACTAGACTCACATATGGAGTAAAGGGGCCACACACGACTACTAGAGAGGTTGAGGGAGAGGGGTGGACAGAAGCCCTACCACATCCTACTAGCACCCCTGCCGTGGCTCAAACTGTAGGTTAACGATTACCTAGTTTGAGAGGACCCTGGATGCCACGAGGGCAGACTGCGACAGTCACTCGCGATGATTCTAAGGGGTGCGCAATAAGGCAGGGGCCTTATTACTTAGAATCCATTAGTCTCCCACAAGTTCACCTGGAGAAGTGTTGACTCCAAGGGTTATTGATGTCTACCAATTAGTTAAGTGGCGAGTAGTACCCTTGGAGCATGTGGTGCATCCTGAAGGGCACGTTGCGGAAAAGAAACACTAGAGGTGAGTGGCACCCTTGAAGTACGTAGTGTGTCCTGAAGGGCACGTCGCATTGATGATGATGAAGGGACAAACCTAGATGGCCCTAAGACCGACAACACATTAAGAAATTTTAAAAGACAACTTCCCTAAATAAATGTCGCCCAGTTCAGAATCTAAGTTCTAAGTCTAAAACTTCTTTAGGGCTAAAATTTTGTCTAACCTTAAGAAAATTACCCTATAAAAAATAAAAATAAAAATTAAACTAAATACCACTTAAGTAATAGTTTTATTCTTCATAAAAATTTTGGGGTAAAATGAAGAGAGTAAGAATTTAAATTAAAATCAGTGGATTTAAAATTGTAAAGAAGAAATAATTATTTTTTTTTACTTGTGAAAGTGTAAAAAGATATTAAATTAATAATAAAAGGAAAAGAGTAATTAGAAAAATTTCCATTTTGGCTCTAGTAAAAAGGTGAAAGAAGGGAATAATAAAAATTTTGGAAAATAAGGAATGGAGAAAACATAATAAGGGAAAGAGGGGAACTTATGGTAAAAAGTGAGGTCAACATAGTAAAGAATCTGCAATTAAGAACCTTCTAAATTGAACTAAATTAGCAACTTCATTTTAGGGAAAGTATTTAAACTTGTAACGGAATTTAGGAACACCTAGGAGTAAAAATAGGAGCAACTCTAGGTGGGTGAGGGAAATGAGACAATTATTAATTTAAAGAAACTAATTATTGGAGGAAAGTGGGGGATGAATGACACTTGTACGAGGGAGAATTATTAGAATTTTTTTATTAAAACTTAAATCAAATGAGATTTAGGGAAAGTTTGGAAGTTCTAAAAGTCTATAAAAGAGAGAGAGGAGGATGAAGAAGGGGATCGACTGTTAGTGTAACATTACACTGCCAGAATTGTGACTTGACTGATTACTTGTGGGGAGTTGGGATTTATCAGCTCAGATAGGAGTGGTAGCTTGGCTTTGTGAGGTGAGCTGGGAGCTAGATGTATCATATGGGCAGTGTGTGTCCCCTTTGAGGCTAGGGGGGCTAAGGGGGAAGCAAAGTAACCCTAGCGATTGGTTGGGAGGTACCGGTGAGGTCTCGACGATTGGCGAGCAGGAGTGGCACGGAGCATAATCGTGGGATAGCATCTTCAGGTTATTCACCATCAGTCCCAGGTACGCAAGCGCATTTCTTTGTTTAAGAATAAAAGAAAAAATGTTTAAAGTTGTATATGAATCCTTATATTGACGATTGATGTGTTGAATTTGGATCATCCTGCTTCCTTGTTGTTGTTTTCTGCGCTTAGACTATTATAACCCCTGGGTTCCTTTTGATGATTTATCCTTGGGTCTGGCATTCTCTTCCTTTTGGATGCAATTTCTTATTGGTGTTCTTTTTGTAAAAGATGAAAACTATTGGGCTTAAATATGCATGGGTTTTCATCAGATTGATTGGATTTCCTATCTGTTCTTCGGTGATTGTAATCGTGTGACGGTGATAGAAATATTTCTTCTTACTTTGCTATTTCATGTCGGTATTGGATATAGGAGATTTTATGACTCTGGTGTTTGCTGACCTTCCTTGGTTCTATGTGATCTTTTGTTGTGCTTTACATTTTGTTTGCCTGCATTTTCGCTTGGGAGGGTAAATTTAGTTCTGTTCTTGAAATATCTTTTGACCTATGAATTCCTTGTCCTCTGAAGGTTTGTTGTGGCTCTATACCTTGCTTGTTCTCACCTAACAAGCAAGGATGAATTTACAATTTTTGATTTAACATTTTTTTATTCTTCTACTCTACCACATTGCTCCACTGTAAATTTATTCTTGAGTGAAACTGTTTTTCTTACAAGATTTAATGCTTCTAAGGGCATCCACGATGGATTCGTGTGTGGGTAATTTGTTAACTGTGATAGAGTTGTTCATCCTCTGTCTGCGCAAGTTTTATTGCATTTTTCTTAACAGATGGCCAATATTAATTGAATGGTGACACCCTCAACCAATCGAGACTTTAGAAAACCTACTACAACCATCTCATAACAATTTAGATCAATATTTAAAGCAACGCCTACATCTTCTTACCTGGAAAACGTTCCTGTGATGATCCTGATTACACCCCTTTTAGAAAATATTAGAATTCTTTAACTCGAGCAGGATGAGCCTTCCAAATTTTTCACACATTCAGGATCTTACTTGAGAGAACCCTTGGGCGAATTCACCAGGGTGTCTCCATTGCGATTTATTTACTTAAGTTTTGTTGAGCTTCTTTTTTTTCCTGAGCAACTTCCCTCTTGGGTGTTTTTCTTTTTCCCTTTTCTATGAGACTTCATGTGTTTTGTGTGGAGAACGACGACGGTTAGGTACAACTAATCGATCATTACTCACTGACGACACTTAATTTAACTTTTGTTGAATTTGCAAGCAGACTGTCTTTACCTTTACCTTCGCATTTCCTTTTTTTTTTTCTCTCCAAAAACTTGCATGAAGCTGTCAGTTGCCCACGCGTTCCCCTCCTCACCTTCCTGACAAGCGAAATTATTGGTCCTTACGATCTGGATGCCGACTGAGCTTATGGCTCTCTAATTGGTTGCTAGCCCTTACGTTTTGAAAAACTCACAGATAGAATGGAATGATGTTCCATCGAATTTGTCTTTGTTTGAATAGTTTAAATATGGTATTGTTAATTTTGTTCTAATGTGCATCTAACATAGGGTGTATGTTCAGGTATACCCTTAAAGTTAATGCCACTTGTTTTCTTTGGGCCTGCGTTTCCTAATCTTTCGACAATACCCATTTCCTGCAGTCAACACCTTCCCTTTGATTTCAGTTAGTGCCTTAACCTTACCCACCTTAGAGCTGGACCGTAGGTGGCATGCCAGCTCAGACATAACCACTTTGTTGACAGTTGTTATGTATGATTATGTTGCGAACTGATTGTGAGTAGTTTTTATGCACTAGGCCTTAATTTGTTGTTGATTAATGCCGATAGGAATTGCTGATTGGCAGATTTCAGAGCACATTATGGACCAATTTTTAATTGATTAGTTTAAATATGAAAACGATGTTGTTATTAAATGTTTCTGCAATTATTAAAAATATTTATATACTTTCAATGTGAATCATGGGTATTGTTGTCACATCTCTTGAGATATTTTGTAATATAGTTCCTTCCAATCAATTTTTATAGTTTGGCAGGTCACCTAACAGTCAAATTTGTATCTATAAGTCCTTATAGATCACAATCGTTGTAAATACTAGCGACCTAATAAATCTAGCAAATCTACCTTATAATTGGGATAAGAGGAATTTGTCTTGATATAAATTTTAGCAGGTATGGTCTTCATGTAATTTGTGTATTGTTTAATCATTGTTTAGAGGGTAATGTCTTAATATACATTGAGTATTGTCTTAATATAAAGGGACATTGTCTAATATGATTGATTATTGTTTTAATATAATTGAGTAACGTTGATACAAACTGAATATCGCTCTAATACAATTTGGATACTGATTAACACAATTTGGGTATTGTTTAATATAATGGGGATATTGTTTTAATATAAATTCTAGAGGTGATTGTTCAATTCTTAGGAGGTATTGTTTTACTAGAGTTGATTTAAAAGAAATCGTTTAATGTAAATTAGTTCACTCCTTCACCTTTTGACTTCGTGCTTAAGCGATATGGTTCTGGGATGTTGACAACGTCGTCTCAGCTTGCGCTACTCGTTGAGGGTGTCAGTGTTTAAAATAAGTAAAGGGTTACACTTGGCTATGTAAACTTGATGTGCTTGGTTGCTTACTGTAAATGTTCTAGCTACTTGTGTATTTATTGTTGAGTTTCTAGGATGATTGTCGTTAGCTTAGTAGGCTTGGTCAGTTGAGTCGGGTGGGATGTAGACACCTCCATGTTCCTCAGAATAGTCGCCATCCCTGAGACCTTAAATGGTTAAAATCGATGGGAAACTAGGCTTGAGCATTGCTTATGTGTCTTAGAGGTCCTAACCATTGCATGGTAGGATGGGCGAGAAGTCAGTCTTTTTATAGTCGATTGATTGTCATTTAATACTTGTAGTTACTTGTTGTGCGCCTTATGTCGTCTTGTGGTGTTCTCCGTGGTTTGTGTCTTGTTCATCATCGGGTGGATACACAGAGTCRAATGTGTTTGTTTCCCTTGTACACGCGCGCACACACTTTTAAAAGAAAAAAAAAATTGCACTTGTTATAAGAGGTTTGTCGTCGTAACGAGGGGGCTTGTTACATATTGTATCAGAGCRGGTTCGACTCGTGACTTGGGATCGCTACGGMTTTCGTTGACACGATTTGATTATGTTGTTTTTGATTGAGTTGATTTTGTGCGTGCAGGTAATAATGGTTAGAGGAGGCCACGGAGACAGACGACGGGGTGCGAGGGGAGGAGGCACGACGCCTCCAACAACATCCACACCTGAGGGGTCTAACCCCTAGGGAGACAAATAGGTTCTCGGACAGGAGCAGATAGCAGTTGGTGACGTAGTAGGGATGATGAGATCCTTTTAGTGCATGTCCGAAGAATTGATCATCCGTTTAGATAGAGATGAGGCCAGAGCGTCGGCGCCCGCTGAGGTTCCGTCGTGCGCACCGACCATTACTGGTAGCATTCACCTTGAACTTGAGAAGGTCAAATTTCCTGAGTTCTTTGGTGCCTTGGATGGCACAGCCACCAAGGCATGGTTGGAGAACATGGCGATATGATTCGCACTTTGAGATTATACCTCCAACATGAAGGTCCGCATGGCGGTCTTTCAACTGAAGGGGAGCGCTCTTCTATGGTGGAAGACACTCCTACCGCAACTAAACATGGATGTCGAAGATGTGTCATGGGAACTATTCAAGGAACTATTCTTAGAGAGGTACCTTTCAGAGGAATTCATCGAGCGTCAACTCAATGAGTTCAACGCCTTATAATAGGGAGGTCGTACGGTGCCTGAGTACGAGGCCTATTTTATGGAGTTGCTCCAATATGCTCTGCACCTCAACACGGAGAAACTTAAGGTCAACAGGTTCATGTTTGGACTTAACGACAGCCTGCATGCAAAGGTTAGGATTTTGATGCCTCAAACCTTGCACGATGTCGTCCAGAAGGCCCTCATAGCAGAGGAGGAGCTTATTAGTGGGGGTCAGACTAGGACTCCAACAAGACCAGCAAGGCAGGTTTCATCTGGAACACAACAACACCAGACTCCTGTGAGACATACGCTAGGATATCATGGCTTCCAGAGGGGATCCAATTTCACTACACCCCGGCAACCGCTGCCTCAACAGTAGAAACCTTGTCGAGGACCACAACATCAACAATAGCGTCACCCACAACAACAACATTTTAGGCCTGTTTAGCAGAACAAACTAGGGTTCCAGGTCGGTGGGCCGTCATCTTCTACTTCGGGTACCAGGACTACTGGGTCGAAGAACGGGTGTTGGACATGTGGGGAGCCACACTACTAGCATGACTGTCCTGTGGAGAGGACTAGAGCATCCGAGTCAGCCAGACCCACTATAGTGGGAGATATGGGCAAGGCCCATCAGATTCATGCAGCGGTGAATAACTTCCAGGCAGAGCACCATTCGATTATGCTCGAGATGACAGGTACCATCGCTGACCAGACCCTTAGTGTTTTGATAGATCCCGGTGCTACTGAGAGTTTCATTTTTGGTGCAACGCTAAAAAGGATTAAGGTAAAGGAAGTCGAACAGGACAAGTTTAGCTTCATAGAGATGGCTTCAGAAGCCAAACAAAAGGTTGGAGGAAAGGTTACGGGATGTGCCCTTAACTTGGGAGAGCTTGTTACAAGGAACAACTTGTACGTCATGATATTAGGATCTTATGATGTCGTAATTGGTATGGATTGGTTAGAATCACATGAGGTGATACTCAACTGTAAGATGAAATGGTTGAGCTTGATCGATGATGAGGGATAGAGATGTGTGATTGTAGGATGAAACCAAGGATTTTCCCTAAGGTTCGTCTCTTCCTTACAGTTAGAGAAGAGTATGCGCAAGGGGTGCAAGATTTATGCGATCCTTGTGTTAAACGAGAAGGGAGTAGCAGAAGGTCTTGAGAACCTTCCGATGGTGAAGGAATTTGTGGACATATTTCTAGAGGAGTTACCTGGGATGCAAACAGAAAGGGAGTTGGAGTTTACTATAGACCTAAAACTGGGTATTGAACCGATAGCAAGAACACCTTATCGGATGTCGACCCCGGAGTTACAAGAGTTGAAAATGCAACTGAAGGAGTTGTTGGACCTGGGACTGATACATCCTAGTGTGTCACCGTGGGGTGCACCGGTTATTTTCATACGAAATAAGGATGGATCATGGAGGCTTTGCATTGACTACCATCAACTGAACAAGGCCACGATCAAGAATCAGTATCCCTTGCCGAGAATTGATGATCTGTTCGATCAAATGAAGGGTGCAAAGGTGTTCTCCAAGATCGATTTATGATCAGGGTATCACCAGCTATGGATCAAGGAGGATGACATACCTAAGACTGCCTTTAAGACGATATTTGGACATTATGAGTTTACTTTTTTACCGTTTGGACTGACAAATGCACCAGGAGTATTTATGAGTTTTATGAACGGGGTGTTCCACAAGTACTTGAACAAGTTCATCCAGGTTTTCATTGACGATATTTTGATTTACTCTCGTATGATAGAGGAGTATGATGAGCACTTACGCTTGGTACTACAATGTCTGGGAGAGCACAAACTGTATGGGAAATTGTCCAAATGCTCTTTTTATCAATCGAAGATTCACTACTTAGGGCATGTCATCTCCGACGAAGGTATTGTTATGGATCCAACCAAGGTCGAGGCTATTATGGAATGGCCTGTGCTGACGAATGTCATAGAAGTGCGTAGATTTATGGGTTTGTCGAGGGATTTTCGACGATAGCAATTCTGATCACGGAATTGCAGTAGAAAAACAAGAAGTTTGTTTGGATCGAGAAATGTGTGAAAGAATTTCTGAGGATTAAAGAGTTGTTGAGAACAATGTCGATACTAAAGGTCCCTGACATGGACACAGACTTCTTGGTATGCACAGATGCATCCAAGGAACGTTTAGGCAGAGTCTTGATGCAAGACGAACGAGTGATTGGTTACATTTCGAGGAAATTGAGAAGGCATGAGGAGAACTACGCGATGCATGATTTGGAGTTATTAGCCATCTTATATGCCTTGAAAGTTTGGAGACACTACCTTGTTGGATGAAAATTTGAACTAAAGACTGATCACTGTGGACTACAACACATTTTTACGCAAAGCAACCTGAACACGCGACAACGACGTTGGTCAGAATTGCTTAGCGAGTACGACTTTGAGATTACTTACATAAAGGGAACAATGAACCGAGTGGAAGATGCTTTGAGTTGGAGACCACGCATCTTTTCGGTGTTGCCTCTTCAGACGAATCTACGTGAGAAGATTCTCAGTTTACAGCATGATGATGACTGGTACAAGGAGGTCGAGGGTTTTATTGGACAAAACACAATGATGGTACCTTGATACGAGGGATTTTCATTTGATAGCGATGGTTTATTGAGGTTCAAAAGTCATATTTATGTACCACCAAACAACGTGTTGAGGATGTTTATCTTGAGCGAGGCTCATAGAGCAGTTTACATGGCTCACCTGGGAGTCATGAAGATGAGGGCAGACCTTAAACCCTTATTTTTTTGGAAGGGAATGAAGGCTGACATAGTTAACTATGTGGCCAGGTGTCTGGAGTGTTAGTAGGTAAAGGCTGAACATAGACATCCAGTAGGATTACTACAACCACATGCCATTCCAGAATCAAAATGGGAGGTCATTTTGATGGATTTTATTGTTGGATTTCCACTGACGGCAAGGAGACATGACTCGATTTTCATAGTAGTAGACACTCTGACAAAGAGTTCTCACTTTATTCCTGTACGTATGATGTATCAAGCACCTAACATTTCTAGAGTTTTCATCAGTGAGATTGTGAGGCTGCATGGCGTGCCTAAGAGGATTATATCCGATCGAGGATCGGTGTTTACTAGACAATTTTGGATGAGTTTCCAAGAGGCCTTGGGAACCCAACTTAAATTTAGTACTACGTATCATCCGGAGACTGATGGACAAACCGAATGAATGAACTAAACCTTGGAGGACATGTTTTTCATGTACGTAATGGACCAACAAAATCATTGGGAAGAATTCTTTCCTCTAGTAGAGTTCGCTTACAACAATAGTTACCAGAGCACCATTAAAATGGTGCCTTTCAAGTTTCTTTACGGGAGACCATGTCGGATGCCCTTGAGTTGGGATCGGCTTCAGGATAGGGTCCTGGTGGGACCAAAAGCGATCCAAGAAATGGAAGAGAAAATGAAAACCATAAGACAAAGGATTAAAGAAGCGCAGGATCGACAGAAGAGTTATGTTGATGTGCACCGAGTCGACCGTAGTTACGAGGTCGGCGATCGAGTCTTCTTGCAGGTTAAACCACATAAGAGTTCGATCAAGTTTGGAAAGGGAGCTAAACTCTCTCCTAGGTTCATGGGACCTTTCGAGATTGTGGAGAGAAAGGGGCCCGTGGCCTATCAACTAGCCTTGCCCGATTCCTTGAGGCGTATGCATGATGTTTTTCATGTATCTGTTTTGAGATATTATATTAGTGATCCCACACATGTGATTGACATGAGTTCCTTGTAGGTATCGGATGATGGAGCACTCACGGTTAAGCTGGTCTGCATCTTAGATCACCACGTTCGACAATTATGACGTCAAACGGTAGATAAAGTCAAGGTCCAGTGGGACAATTACAGTCCACACTCAGTGACCTGGGAGGACGCATATGATATGCGTCAGCAGTTTCCATTTTTGTTTGATAGTTAGACATATGATACTATGATACACTTATTTCGGCATTTATACCATGAAACTCTAGACGAAGTTTAGACCAAGAGGGGGTGTATGTAACATCCAGCTCTGGCACACTGAGAAAACTTATTTTTGAGGACACTTGCTTGCAAGTGATCTGGTCTATTTTGATATTAAAACATTTGTCCTTAATTATGATGCATTATGATAGATGACATGATGTTCACTTCATTGACATAGACATGTGCTATTGACTCAGTTTTACTGAGTGTGCAGGGTTTTGGATCTTGAGGATGCAGAGGCATCGACGGAACCCTTGGACTCTGGATCGAGTCAAAGAGTGTGCTATTGGGGTTTGATTGTTTTACTATGATTTTAGTATGTTTGATTAGATGATATGATGTGGACATGTTCTGACATGATTGTTGATGATGCAGGCTGACGATATCTTTCCGACCAGACTCACATATGGAGTAAAGGGGCCACACACGACTACAAGAGAGGTTGAGGGAGAGGGGTGGATAGCATCCCTGCCACAACCTACTAGCACTCTTTCCATGGCTCGAACTGTAGGTTAATGATTACCTAGTTCGAGAGGACCCACGATGCCGTGAGGGAATATTGCGACAGTCGCTCGCAATGATTCTAAGGGGCGCGCAATAAGGTGGGGGCCTTATTCCTTAGAAGCCCTTAGTCTCCCACAAGTTCACCTGGTCGATTGTTGACTCCAGGGGTTATTGATGTCTACCAATCAGTCAAGTGGCGAGTGGCACCCTTGGAGAACATGGTGCATCCTGAAGGGCACGTTGCGCAAAAGAAACACTAGAGGCGAGTGGCACCCTTGGAGCACGTAGTGCGTCCTGAAGGGCACGTCATGTTGATGATGATGTTGGGACAAACCTGGATGGCCCTAAGACCAACAACACATTAAGAAATTTTAAAATACAACTTCCCTAAATAAATGTCGCCCAGTTCAGAATCTAAGTTCTAAGTCTAAAACTTCTCTAGGGGTAAAATTTTGTCTAACCTTAAGAAAATTACCCTATAAAAAATAAAAATAAAAATTAAACTAAAAACCACTTAAGTAATAGTTTTAGTCTTCATAAAATTTTTGGGGTAAAATGAAGAGAGTAAGAATTTAAATTAAAATCAGTGGATTTAAAATTGTAAAGAAGAAATTTTTTTTTTTTTACTTGTGAAAGTGTAAAAAGATATTAAATTAATAATAAAAGGAAAAGAGTAATTAGCGCAACTGCCATTTTGGCTCTAATAAAAAGGGGAAAGAAGGGAATAATAAAAATTTGGGAAACTAAGGAATGGAGGAAACATAATAAGGGAAAGAGGGGAACTTATGGTAAAAAGTGAGGTCGACATAGTAAAGAATCTCCAATTAAGAACCTTCTAAATTGAACTAAATTAGCAACTTCATTTTAGGGAAAGTATTTAAACCTGTAAGGGAATCTAGGAACACCTAGGAGTAGAAATAGGAGCAACTCTAGGTGGGTGAGAGAAATGAGACAATTATTAATTTAAAGAAACTAATTATTGGAGGAAAGTGGGGGATGGATGGCACTTGTACGAGGGAGAATTATTAGAAAATGTTTATTAAAACTTAAATCAAATGAGATTTAGGGAAAGTTTGGAAGTTCTAAAAGTCTATAAAAGAGAGAGAGGAGAATGAAGAAGGGGATCGGTTGTTAGCATAACGCTATGCTTTCAGAATTGTGACTTGACTGATTACTTGTAGGGAGTTGGGATTTCTCAGCTCAGATAGGAGTGGTAGCTCGGCCTTGCGAGGTGAGCTGGGAGCTAGATGTATCATTTGAACAGTGTGTGGCCCCTTTGCGGCTCAGGGGGCTATGGGGGAAGAAAAGTACCCCTAGCGATTAGTAGGGAGGTACCGGTGAGGTCTCGACGGCCAAAAAGCGGGAGTGGCATGGAGCATAATTGAGGGATAGCGTCTTCAGGTTATTCGTTGTCGGTCACAGGTACGCAAGCACATTTGTTTGTTTAAGAATAAAAGAAAAATTGTTTAAAGTTGTATATGAATACTTATGATGATGATTGATGTGTTGAATTTGGATCGTCTCGCTTCCTTGTTGTTGTTTTCTGTGCTTAGACTGTTATAACCCCTGGGATCCTTTCGATGAGTTATCCTTGGCTCTGGCATTCTCTTACTTTTGGTTGCAATTTCTTATTGGTGTTCTTTTTGTAAAAGATGAAAACTACTAGGCTTAAATATGCATGGGTTTCCGTCAGATTGATTGGATTTCCTATTTGTTCTTTGGTGATTGTAATTGTGTGATGGTTATAGAAATATTTCTTGTTACTCTGTTGTTGCATGTCGGTATTGGATAGAGGAGATTTTATGACTCTGGCATTTTTCGACCTTCCTTGGTTCTATGCGATCTTCTGTTGTGCTTTACATTTTGTTTATCTGCGTTTTCGCTTGGGAAGGTAAATTTAGTTCTGCACTTGAAATCTCTTTTGACCTACGAATTCCTTGTCCTTTGAAGGTTTGTTGTGGCTCTATACACTACGTGTTCTCACCTAACAAGCAAGGATGAATTTACAATTTCTTATTTAACATTTTATGATTCTTCTACTCTATCACATTGCTCCACTGTAAATTTATTCTTGAGAGAGACTATTTTTCTTACAAGAGTTAATGCTTCTAAGGGCATCCACAATGGATTCGTGTGTGGGTAATTTGTTAACTGTGATAGAGCTATTCATCCTCCGTCTACGTAAGTTTTATTGCATTTTTCTTAACAGATGGCCAAGATTAATTGAATGGAGACACCCTCAACCAATCGAGACTTTAGAAAACCTACTACAACCATCTCATTACAATTTAGATGAAAATTTAAAGCAAGGCCTACATCTTCTTACCTAGAAAAAGTTCCCGTGATGATCCTGATTACACCCCTTTTAGAAAATATTAGAATTCTTTAACTCGAGAAGGATGAGCCTTCCAAATTTTTCACATTCAAGATCTTACTTGAGTGAACCCTTGGGCAAATTCACCAGGGTGTCTCCATTGCGATTTATTTACTTAAGTTTTGTTGAGCTTCTTTTTTTTCCTGAACGACTTCCCTCTTAGGCATTTTTCTTTTTCCCTTTTCTATGCGACTTCATGCATGTTGTGTGGAGAACGATGACGGTTAGGTACAACTAATCGGTCATTACTCACTGACAACACTTAATTTACCTTATGTTGAATTTGCGAGTAGATTGTCTTTACCTTTACCTTCACGTTTCCTTTTTTTTTTCTTCTCTCCAAAAACTCACCTGAAGCTGTTAGTTGCCCACGCGTTCCCCTCCTTGCCTTCCTGACAAGAGAAATTACTAGTCCTTATGAATTGGAAACCGATTGAGCTTATGGTTCTCTAATTGGTTGTTGGCCCTTATGTTTCGGAAAACTCACACACAGAATGGAACGATGTTCCATCGAATTTGTCTTTGTTTGAATAGTTTAAATATGGTATTGTTAATTCTGTTCTAATGTGCGTCTAACATAGGGTGTATGTTCAGGTATACCCTTAAAGTTAATGCCACTTGTTTCCTTTGGGCCTGCATTTTCTAATCTTTTGATAGTAGCCATTTCCTGCAGTTAGCACCTTCCCTTTGATTTCGGTCAGTGCCTTAACCTTACCCACCTTAGAGCTAGACCGTAGGTGGCATGCTATCTCAGACAGAACCACTTTGTTGACAGTTTTTATGTATGATTGTGTTGCGAACTGATTGCAAGTAGTTTTTATGCACTGGGCCTTAATTTGTTGTTGATTAATGCCGATAGGAATTGCTGATTGACAGATTTCAGAGCACATTATGGACCAATTTTTAATTGATTAGTTTAAATATGAAAACAATGTTGTTATTAAATGCTTCTGCAATTATTAAAAATATTTATATACTTTCAACGTGAATCATGGGTATTGTTGTCACATCTCTTGAGATATTTTGTAATACAGTTCCTTCCAATCAATTTTTATAGTTTGGTAGGTCACCTAACAGTAAAATTTGGATCTATAAGTCCTTATAGATCACAATCATTGTAAATACTAGCAACCTAATAAATCTAGCAAATCTACCTTATAATTGGGATAAGAGGAATTTGTCTTGATATAAATTTTAGCAGGTATGGCCTTCATGTAATTTGTGTATTGTTTAATCATTGTTTAGAGGGTAATGTCTTAATATACATTGAGTATTGTATTAATATAAAGGGACATTGTCTAATATGATTGATTATTGTTTTAATATAATTGAGTAATGTTAATACAAACTGAATATTTCTCTAATACAATTTGGATATTGATTAACACAATTTGGGTATTTTTTAATATAATGGGATATTGTTTTAATATAAATTCTAGAGGTGATTGTTCAATTCTTAGGAGGTATTGTTTTACTAGAGTTGATTAAAAAGAAATTGTTTAATGTAAATTAGTTCACTCCTTTTCCTTTCGACTTCGTGCTTAAGCGATATGGTTCTGGGATGTTGACGAAGTCGTCCCATATTGCGCTACCCGTTGAGGGTGTCAGTGTTTAAAATAAGTAAAGGGTTACGCTTGGTTATGTAAACTTGATGTGCTAGGTTGCTTACTGTAAATGTTATAGCTACCTGTGTATTTATTGTTGAGTTTCTAGGATGATTGTCCTTATCTTAGTAGGCTTGGTCGGTTGAGTCGAGCGAGATGTAGACACTTCCATGTTGCTCAAAACAATCGCCATCCCTGAGACCTTAAATGGTTAAAATTGATGGGAACCTGGGCTTGAGCGTTGCTTATGTTTCTTGGAGGTCCTAACCATTGCAGGGTAGGATGGGCGGGAAGTCAGTCTTTTTATAGTCGATTGATTATCGTTTAATACTTCCAGTTACTTGGTGTGCACCTTATGTCGTCTTTTGGTGTTTGCCGTGGTTTGCGTCTTGTTCGTCGTCGGGTGGTGACGCAGAGTCAAATGTGTTTTCTTCCCTTGTACACACGCGCACACACTTTTAAAAACAAAAAGAAAAAAATGCACTTGTTATCAGAGGTTTGTCGTCGTAACGAGGGGGTTCGTTACAAAAACCACCATGTATCGATATTGATCCTCCGATTAAGCCTATGGAACAGAGGGAAGAAATAAAGAAAGAAAAGAATACAACCACAATCAGTAATATAAGTGCTTTGAAATCCCTATCCCCGAGCTTATATCTGTTTGTCCATCCCATGAATTGTGTTAAATGTGTTCAGCCTAAAGACTATTTGTACAATTTGGTGTGAAATGAAATGATAGGACGTGTCTTTTCATTTTTTCCGACTTACGGAATTCGCTCGACAGTATTTCGGCCGAAAGAATGGGTTTTCAGCCAAAAACCTTGGAAACCGTTCAGTTTTGATGGTTTTCGTTAGATTTTTTTCTTTCGGCCAGAATATTAGTTTTTTGAAAAAAGGAATTTGGGACTAAAAACTAAAACCATAGAATTGTCCCAAGCTTAACTGAACTTCGGAGGTTGCGGACTCCTGCAAATACTAAGAATTTGGTTTCGAAAATGACACCATCATTTCCAAAATTGAATCTACTTTCAATTCTTATAATTTGTTTTCATTTTCTTTATTTTTATCTAATTTTATTTAATTTAAAAAAAAAAAACACTACATAATACTTTCAAAAAACATTATGATTCGGTGAAATGAAATATCGGTATCTCTGAAAATATACAGTGAAATTTTTTGAAAAAACTATATTCATAATCTTTAATCTGTTCTTTTCAAAAGGGTATATTTAAATTTTAGTTTTAAGTAAAAATTAAGATATATACAAGGTGTAGAAAAGCATGTGTTTAAAATATGCAACGTTTTCATCTTGGTCAACTTCAAACAATTCTAGAAATTATAATATTCATCCGTTAGATTCAAAATTATAGTCATAATACAATAGAATCTCTGTATATTGTTGCAGTATATTTCATTTCTTAAAAACATAAGTTTAATAATAGATACATTGTTGTAGAAAAAAGTAACTCATTATCATTCCTTTCATGTTTAAGGACATACTGTTCAACAATTGTCAAATTGACATATCAAATCATGATAATTTTTTTTTTTTAAATAGTCATTGGAAAGCTAACACAATTCTTCACAAGTTTTGTTTTTACTGTAAAGTGAAATTCTAAATAAAAAAAATACTTTTGTATTCCGGAAGTTGAAGAACTTGTGAAAATACAGTGTTTTTTCTCATAAAACAAGCAAAAGTGTAACCCATCTTCATGATTTCACCCAATGATTTATATTTTTCCTAAGGACATTGATAACAAAAGGGAAATGTTCATCACATCATGACGATGGGAAACGTTCATCACAATGTGACATTGGGAAATGGTCGTCACATTGCGACGTTGGGAAATGTTCATCAGAATGCGCTATAGAGAAATGTTCATCATAATGCAATGTTAGTCACAATCCAATGGAAATGTTCATCATAATGCACTTTTATGTAAAAATTTAGTCACAATGAGATGTATGGAATCATGTTTTACTTTTTCAACATTGATTTATATTTTTCTAAAGAACATTAATAACAAAAGGGAAATGTTTGTCACATTGTGACAATGGGAAACGTTCGTTACAATGCACCATTGAGAAATGGTCATCACATTGCGACGTTGGGAAATGTTCGTCAGAATGCGACGTAGAGAAATGTTCATCACAATGCAATGTTAGTCACAATGCAATGGAAATGTTCATCATAATGCACTTTTATGTAAAAAGTTAGTCATAATGAGATGTATTGAATCATGTTTTACTTTTTAGACAATGATTTATATTTTTCCTAAGGACATTGATAACAAAAGGGAAATGTTCATCACATTGTGACGATGGGAAACGTTTCTCACAATGCAACATTGGGAAATGGTCGTCATATTGTGACATTGGGAAATGTTCATCATAATGTGACATAGGGAAATGTTTGTCAGAATGCGACAATGGGAAATGGTCATCACATTGTGACATTGGGAAATGGTCATCATATTGTGACGTTGGGAAATGTTCGTCAGAATGCGACGTAGGGAAATGCTCATCATAATGCAATGTTAGTTACAATGCAATGGAAATGTTCATCATAATGCAATGGAAATGTTAGTTGCAATGAGATGTATGTCCTCGGAATCATGTTTTATTTTTTAGACAATGATTTATATTTTTCCTAAGGACATTGATAACAAAAGGGAAATGTTCGTCACATTGTGACGATGGGAAACGTTTGTCACAATGTGTCATTGGGAAATGATCGTCACATTGCGACATTGATAAATGTTCGTCACAATGCGACGTAGGGAAATGTTCATCATAATGAAATGTTTGGAAACACTTGACACAGTGTAGAATCATATTTTACTTTTTCAATGTTGGGAAAATGGTCGTTAGAATGTGGCGTCAAGAATTTTTTGTCACATTGCGACGTACAAAAATGTTCATCGCATCGCGACATTGGGAAATGTTCATCAGAGTGTGACATTTGGAAATGTTAGTCACAATGAGATGTATGGAATCATGTTTTACTTTTTAGACAATGATTTATATTTTTCCTATGGACATTGATAACAAAAGGGAAATGTTCGTCACATTGTGACAATGGGAAACATTCATCACAATGCGACATTAGGAAATGGTCGTCACATTGCGACGTTGGGAAATGTTTGACACAATGCGAAGTAGGGAAATTTTCATCATAATGCAATGTTTGGAAACACTTGACACAGTGAAGAATCATCTTTTACTTTTGCGATGTTGGGAAAATGGTCATTATAATGTGGCGTCAATATTTTTTTGTCACATTGCGACGTTCGAAAAAGTTCGTCACATGGCAACATTGGGAAATGTTCATCACAGTGCGACGTTGGGAAATTATTAATACATTATGTTAACCTCATAAAATTATTAATATGTCGATTAGTAATGCCAACAACAACCACTTTTAAGTAAAAAGTGGTTGATATACGCTGTAATTTTTCATATATCAAAAAGGTGGAAAATGACACCATTACATAACCACTAATATTAATACAATTAGTAAAGTGGTTAAATAGCATGGTTAATACATTATGTGGCATAGTAATGTTGCTATGTTTGTCACATTTCAACATTACTATGTTCGTCACATTTCAATATTGTTATGTTTGTGAGGTTGCAATGTTGGGATAAGTTTTTAGTATGGTCAACAATCCAATATTACTATGTTCGTTAAGAGAAATATATTTTTTGTTTGAAGTTGGTCTTGTTGTTTACATTGAAGAGTGTGTCACATAGCCACATTTAGAGAGCAATAATTTTATGAGGTTGACATTGATATTTGTGACATACAAGAAGATGACATTGAATTAAGGAGTAAAAATGCGAGAGATTAAGTTTCACTCTCATAAATTAAGAAGTAAACATTAAAATTAAGCCATATTGTGACATATTAAATGTAATAAGATGAACAACTTGAATGGATTGAGCCATATTGACAATTATTGGGTTGTCTTTCCATTTAAGAATAAACTATTCATCAACATTTAATATCGTTTAAGAATAAAATATTTGTCAAACCGTTATAGCATTAATTGTATTCAAACATTATAATTCATGGTGTTTATTGCTGCTATGATGATTTAAATGCAATGATGTTTATTAATTGTATAATAAAGATTTAAATTCACTATTTCCTAGAGAATTATATTTATTGTTTAGTCAATATTAACATTATATTCGTGTAATATTATTAAAATTAATGTCACATTGTTAACATAGCATTATTAATGAAATATCTTCTGTATATTAACATTATTAAAATTATATTTATGTAACATTATCATTATTAAGATTACTAATGTAACATTATTGTTATATTAATGTGTCATTAATGTAACTTTATTAATTAAGTGGGTACTTGCATAAAATTTATTATAAAACTAATGTTATATAGTTATTGGAAACATAATTATTTATATTTAAAAATAAGAAAACATTTATAAAGAAAATGATTAATTATTTTATTTTAAGTTGTCTAAAATTATTAAAACTATCCAATTAAAGCTACAAGTCTTTAAAAAACAATTCTTTAAAATGTTAATTATTGAACTTTATTTATTTATTGTAGAACTTTAATAAATTATACTTTATAAATTTATTGAATCTTATTAATTATTTTCTTAAAAAAATAATAAAACCTATTATTACTATTTTATTCTATATTTATTTATTACTTTGAATAAATAATAAAACCTAGGATTACTATATTATTCTATATTTATTTATTTATTTAGATAAATAATAAAATCTAGTATTACCATCTTATTCTATATTTATTTATTACTTCTTTGCTACTATATTATTCTATATTTATTTATGACATCTTATTCTATATTTATTTATTACTTCTTTGCTACTATATTATTCTATATTTATTTATGACTTTATTGCTAGATTACTATGTTTATTCATTGTTATTAACTTGTTATTGCTATATTATTCAATCTTTATTTATTATTTTATTAGTAAATTTTTATATTTATTCATTACTATTAATGGATTTTACATTAATAGTATATTTTCACATTATAAAATTAATACATTAATAATATAATATTATTTTTTTAATTAATATTACATTAGTTAAAAAATAATAATATATTACATTTAAATATTAACAATATTATTTTATTTTAAGATTATTAATAATATTATTTTGAAGATTAAGATTATTAATATATGATGATTAAATATTAATGTTAATAAATGATCAAGGTTAGTATTTAGGAATATTACTTACTTTTAAGATTATTAATAATATTATTTTGAAGATTAAGATTATTAATATATGATGATTAAATATTAATGTTAATAAATGGTCTAAGTTAGTATTTAGGGTTAGGGTTAGGTTTGAGTTTAGGATTAAAATTTATAAGAGAAGAAGTGTAACTAATAATGTAAAAATAAATCATACAAACAATGCATAAAGTAGTTGATATTATTGATAATAACTCAACTTTACGTGTATTTTATTTAATTATTATGGTGCAATTTGTAGCCCTTGCCCTCCTACTCTAACTTATTTCACTTATTTCTTTTAGCTTTGGAATATAATTATTAATAATAATTTACATTTACAAAAAAGAGTACAATGCCCACACATAAATTACATATCATTTGAATTTTATAAATAAGTTTATATTGTGTACTAATTAATAATAAAATTATAGTGAAAATAATATAAATTAATACATGATTAAAATGATTATATTAAAATTAAAATTAGGATTTGAAAATAATTAATATATAATTAAAATTATATTAATAAAATTTGAATATTAAAATTAAGATTGGAAATAATTAATATATAATTAAAATAATTAATATTATATTAGATTTAAGATTTGTATCAATTTAATGAACAAATTTTATAATGCTAAATTAAATGTCCCAATTATGAACAAATTTTATAATACTATTTTCACATCATAAGTTCATAATCGCAGGCATGAACTAGAAATCATATGCAGTAGACCACTCATAGATCTAAAACTAGCTGAGGAGGACATAAACATCATTCGATGGGTAAGAAATCTTATCATCAATCATCCAAAATATAAATATTTAACAGTGGTGACAGTAGATTGTTTCGTTGTGCATGTTAGGCTAGACACTAACAATAATTATGGCGATATTTACAGGCAACACTATATATACTAGAAATGGATGAAAATGTGGGAAAAATAAGAGAAATCGTAGACAAGAGGTTGGATGGAAGTTGGGACATGGAATCCATGATCAGCGTTGGCAAAGTAGCCATGAGATGTGTTCAGGTGGAACTCTTGATAAATTGTGAAGCAAGAAATGCAGAGAGAAAGAATAGAACATAAAACAGTATATTAGAATGTCCAAATCTTGTATGCCAAACCATAGTTTCATTCAGGGTGGATGCACTTTGTGCATATGGTTGAATTAGATTTGTAGTTATGAGGGTAAGGGGAAACATCCTATTTTGAGCCATGTGGATTTCAGAAATCAATTTTTTGCTTGGGATTTTGTCATATATCTTGCAAGATGCTCCCTCAAAAAGTACCTTATAGCCATGTTCAATGAGCTATCCTACACTTAGAAAATTATGTTTCAGAGCTGGAACACGATAGACACTGTTTATGTATTTCTTTACATTCTGTTTAGTAAGAATAGGAACAGTTCATTTTCCTTGAACTTTGACTAGGAAATCATTTCCAAGTGTAATATCATATGAGATTGAAGAATCAATGCATGAAAGTAAATCTTTGTTACCTGTCATGTGATTGTTGCATCCACTATCCAGCAACCAAAGATCTTTAGGTTGTTGTTCAGTCTTGTGGCACAAAAGAAACATCCCTCCTGAGTTTTCTCCCATGTGATTTGACACGTGATCTGCCTGAGGGCTAATCTACTTGCTTCTTCCTGCATTCGGATTCATAGTGCCCATACTTTTTGCAGTAATAGCATTGTATGCTTGTTTTGTCATTTGATCTTCTCCCTCTACCTCTTTGAGGCTCGAAATTCTAATGTTGATTTTGTTGCTGATGTCTTTGACCTTGGAAATTTTGATTCGGATATTGTTTTCTGTTACCTCCACTCGAGTGAGGGTTACTTTGATTGCTCCCTTTTCCTTGGTGACCTCTGCTTCTTCCTCCGCCTCTCCCTCTCCTGAAGGAGAATTTAGTTTTGAAAGCATTAGAGATTGGCTCATCTGTGAGATGCAGTCTGGTCTCATGTGTCACCAGAGAACCAATTAATTCATCTGTTGAAAAAATTGATAGATCCTTGGATTCAAGGATTGCTATTACAACCATTTCGAATTTCTTTGGTAAACTTCTGAGGATTTTCTTAACAATGCGTTGATCAGTGATGGTCTCACCAGTCAATCTGATCTGGTTCACGATGCCCATGACTCTGGTCATGAACTGATTCACATTTTCAGACTCTGTCATCCTTAGAGTCTCGAATTGCGTTCTCAAGGTCTACAGTTTAAATGTTTTGACCCTGTCATTTCCTTGGTAGGAAGATTTAAGGATGTCCCAGACCTGTTTTGAAGTACCAACACCTGTGATTTTTGAAAAAATCGAGTCATCCACAGAATTTTGAATCCAAAATTTAGCTTTATTTTCTCTATTTCTCTACGTTGCTTGAGCAATTTTCTGCTGATTAGTCATGGCGGACAGGTCTGCTGGATCTGGTTCCACATATCCATGATCCACTAGATCCCAACACTCTTGTTCTTACAAGAAGGATCTCATCCGAAGAGACCAGAACTCATAGTTCTTTCCAAGAAGAATCAGACCCTCTGTTGGTCCTAAATTGCTAGACGTTGCCATCTTTTAAGGAATTCAACAAAACAAAAGAAAAATTCTTACTTACCTGTCTCCTGCGTGTAATTTGTAGTGGTTTCGGAACTCCGTTAGACGAGACTTTGAACTCTCCAACTTCCGAATGTCGAAACGCCGATTGCCGATGAGAGCTTATCGGCCTTGAATTGGCCCTTAGACTCTGATCAATGTGACCACACACTGAAAGGTTAAAGTGCTACGGGTTTTTTCGGTTCTTTGTCCTCTTGAATCCATGATCTCCGATTTACCGATTTCCCGATATGGATTTTCTTGCCTTAGCCCCTCCTGGCTTTTCCCTAGTCCATGTGACCAGTTCTCACAAGACCACAGTCATACCTCTTTTCCTTTCGGGAAATTTCCCAAATGCTTTGATCTCCTCCATGCATCCTCCTATGATGGACGGTGCTGATCTCTTCTCAAGATTTCGAGACTTCAAATGCTTCGGACGTCTTGTCTTTAGGATTCACGATTTTTCGAATCTCGTAATCCCGATGGACTCTCCTATCGGGATTTTTTTCGAAGGCCTTGATCTCTGCCACGTGTCCCAACAGATGGATGGCTCAAGTCTGCTTCGGGGGTTTCACCATGGAGATTCCTGATCCCTCGTTTTGATGAGATGACGTTAGCTGGGCCCCATAATGGAGCTTTCCTCCTTTCAGGATTTTGGACTTCGCAATTCCGAAATGCTGATGCTTCTTGTCCTTAGGATTCATGAAACACCGAATCTCGATATGTCGATGGCCCTTTCCTTTCAGGACTTTCCCCGAAGGCCTAGATTGTTGCCACGTGTCCTCTCAAGATGGACGGTCCTGGTCGTTTCGCGATTTCGCGACTTGCGACACTCGATGACAGAAATCCTCTGTCAACTTGAAACCCCAGTCGCTGATATGCCAATGGTTTCTTCGATGTTCGCCACACGTCCAAACAAATGGATGACCGTGATCTTTTTGAGATTTCGCGATTTGCGATGTCGGGATTTTACGTATCGGGGTTTTGAAGAACAGTCTCCTTCTCTCGTCCAACTCCCGATCCCCGATTTTGTGATGGGATAATATCGACGGCTCACGATCTTTCGCGATCCAATGGACCAGAATAGCTCATGATCTCGCAATTCGCGAATTCTCATGACAATCTTCTGACCTTTACACCTTGCGAGTCAGCGAAATGCTGAGATCTCGCCACGTGTTTCTTGATGGACGGTCCAAATGATTTCATGATTTCACGACTTCACAAGTCGAAATTTTTGTTGTGCACTTTAGAGGACTAAACCTCGTGCACCTTCTCACTGATCCAACTGTTGTCGGTCCTTTGCACAAGATCTGATGGCTGAAATTCTTTCATCTTTTCCGTGCTCTCTTCGTCCCTTCTGAACTGGTTTCCCGCTTTGGATTCGTTCACAGGATGAATCTTACGGCCTCAATGGCTGTTCTTTGCACATGAGATGTGTTCTTTGCTCCTGTGGAAGAAAGATTTGTGAATCTTTCAAAGATTTGAAAGAAATACACGGATTCTTTAAAGCTTGGCGTTGTCTGCTGCAGTCTTTAACAGATTTGAGCGATTTCCAAAATGCTTTAAATGATGCTTCCTTCTGTAGCAATCTTTCACAAATTTGAATGAATTCCATGAAATCTTCAACGTTTCTGCCTTCTGAAGCTCTTCTTCGTGAATTCTTTGATGATTCTTGAAAATTACAAGAATCTTTAAGGTTTCTTCTTCTGCACTCTCTTCTTCCTCGATCTTTCAAGCGTTGTACACTCTGCTTTGATGCGTGAGCTTCTTACGCTGATCTTTTGAGCGTATGACGGTCTTCTTCCTCGTGGAATTTTCCTGCGAGGATCTTTCGAGAGTATGACGGACAACTCTCCAAGCCTTGTGAAAACTCTGTGTCAAAATGCTCTCAAGGTCCGTGAAGCTCTGCGCTATTTGAGGATCGTGTTGCTCTCCATCTTGTGTGAAGAGGCTTACTACTGTAGCTCTGATACCATGATAAATTGTGAAGCAAGAAATGCAGAGAGAAAGAATAGAACAAAAAACAATATATTAGAATATATGAAGAAGAGTACAAAACGAGTACATGAAAAAGATGATGAAGAAGTTAGTATGCAAAGGGAAATAGCTGAGCTAAATAGGCTCAAGAGAATCAAGAATAGAAAGTACACCTGGCCAGGACTCGCAGTGTACAGTTAGCATGTTGAGGTTACATTATATTTAACAACTCTCTTCTAGACCGAGCATGAGTGAGGTAGTGGCAGAGCTGAAAGAGGCTATCAAACACGAGCTCAAAGAGGCTATCAAACACGAGGATATAGCTTCTACTTCAATTTCAGAGATCGACGACATGGAAAGTGGGGATTTGTTGGCCGGCTGAGTGGATTCGAATAAACTCAAAGGATTGGAGTGGAGTGATAACAGCTCCAACATTTCACTAGTAATAAGTATATAAGAGATGGTTTAATATTTAATGTACATGGAATGTTGTGTTGATTTCTCCAATAAAATACAATACGAATACATAAATTCTCACAAAGTAATATGATACTCATAGAAAAATATAATTTGTACAAAATACAGATATGAGAACATAAAATGTCTTGCGCTGTGAATATACAGATTTCAATAAAAAAATTCCACAAAGTAATGTGATACTCATAACAAAATATAATGTGTATAAAATACAAAATCATGTAATGTTAACAACAAAATATAACCCAGTGTTCCTCGTTCATATAACCCAGTGTTCCTCGTTGTGAACGTTGTCATTGTACTATTTATATTAAAGGGCAGGATCTATTATTAAATACACATTAAAATTAAAATCACATTGCACATCAATTTCAGAGAAAATATATATCAATCTACCTCAAACTGTTTGTGGTCTTTGCCAGCAACCTTTTTTCTCCTTTACTGATGCAGAATAGTGGTAGTAGAAATCAACTTATTTGAATGCATATAAATCTGAACATAAAATAAAAAGGCATTAGTTATTTGAATGCATATAAATCTGAAGGGGCATCTGGAATTAATTAGTAAATGTAAATGCAGTAAGCATATCCATTTATAAAAAACAGATATTAATATACCTCAATGTGTTTGTAGCCAAAATTTCCAATCAACCTCCTGTGTCTTTTCTTGATGCACAATAGAAATCAACAATTGTCTCCTCTCGAGATGTAATAAGATATACAGAAAGAAATTGTCACCTAAATGTGTTCCCACTTTCCTTCTTGTCACGTCATGAAAATCTCCTCAGAATTAAATTGTCGACATGCCTTTGAAACGGTACTACAGGTAAACACAATAGACAGGCTAATTAACTCCTCTCCTGGGCTCTCCTGGCATAGTAAAAGGGCGGATACATCTCATGGCATAGTGAAAGGGCGGATACAATAAATTTTTAGTAGATATTGCTATGAAACCTTCCATTGAAAAAAAAAAAAAAAAAAATTAAAAAAATTAGCTTAACTCTAGTCGTTCTCCTGTCATATTGTGTTCGTTATGAAACGCGTGGATACACAAATGTATCATGGTAACAACACATGCCCTTAGAATTTATGAAACTGTAATCTCGATAATCCACTCCTCTCCCTTGCATATTGAAAGGGTTATGGAACGTTGGTAAAACTGAAATGGTTGCTCTCCACGCGGCATGCTAAAGTTTAAAAAAGTAATGTAAATGTAATTACTGTTAACAAGATAGGACGGATACATAAATGTAAATCTGAAATGGTTTCTCTCCAAAAGGCAGATATTCCTGACAACTCATTGGTAAAAAGTAATGTAAATGTAATTACTGTTAACAAGACATGGCGGAGACATAAATGTAAATTTTAAATGGTTTCTCTCCAAAAGGCGGATATTCCTGACAGCTCATTGGTAAAACTGAAATGTCTGTTCTCCACTTCTTCTACGAGCCATGCTAAAGTTTGATATAATGACACACGACATCATCACTTTAAAATGTAAAGAAGTAATGTAATTGTAATTCCTATTATAACACATGGCGGATACATGTTTCTTGAAACCGTTCATTGGTAAAACTGAAATGGCTGCTCTCCCTAAGTTTGATATAATTACACACTGCAACGTTACCGTTCATTGGTAAAACTGAAATGGCTGCTCTCCCTAAGTTTGATATAATTACACACTGCAACGTTACTGTATAATGTGAAAAAGTAATGTAAATGTTAATGTTAAAATTAAAGTGATTTTTTCTAGATTTGTTAAATTATGGTTCGTGGTAGTTGATAAGTTGATCTAGTAAATTTTTAATCATGTTTTGTAAAAGTGAAAAAGTAAACATAATAAATGGATGAATTGATAAATGCAAGAAAGTTAATAAGAAAAATCGTATTCATCCATTTGAATGTAAGACTAAGAATATGCTAGCATCTTGACATTAAAAAAATAGATAGATTATTAATGTTTTGATATATTATTAATACTTTGATGTGTTGATACATTATTGATATATTAATACATTATTAATGTTATAATATATTATTAATATTTTAATACTCAATTAATGTATGGATAATATTTCAACTATCAATACTTTAATGTTATAGTGTAATATTTTAATGTTGATTTCATCTAATGTATTGAAAATATGCTTTTACTTTATTAATGTATTAATTAATTAACCAATACTTTAAAAAACTAATGTAATTATGTATTATTAATGTATTTTTAATTTATTATTTTAATATTTATTTTATTAATAGTTTAATAATGTATTAATTAATTAGCCAATATTTTAAAGAAATAATGCAATTATGTATTATTAATGTATTAATATTTTATTACTGTATTTTTAATTTACTATTATAATAGTTATTTTATTAATGTATTTATGTTTAATGTAAGAATTCAGTGTTTTAATTTATGTAATAATGGATTTTTAATGTCTTTTTACTTTATTAATTTATTAATGTGTTTTTACTTTATTAATGTATTTATTGATTAACACAATACATTATTAAGTTATTAATCAATCAATACAATATATTATTAAGATATTTATTAATTAACATGTTACATTAATGTATTAATATTTTAATTTATACATTACATTATTCTATTAATTAATAATAATAATAATAATAATCTATTTTTAAGGTCACGGCTAAGCCAGCACACCAAATTGGTGTATGAGACTTCCTTGTTTGTGGGACAAGGGACCCCCTTCAGCCCAACAATTTAACCGATAAAGTCTACGAAGGTATACTTACCCTACACCCCTCTAGATTTGAACCTGTGAAAATATTAATGTATGTATTCATTAATGAAAATATTACTTTATGAATAATGAAAATATTAATGTATTTATTCATTATGTATATACAATAATGAAAGAACTTAAAAGAACATTATGATAAGTTACTTTTTAGTGAAAATATAAATTTTAGGAAAAACTAAGTTGAAATGTAATAAGTAATATCATGAGGATAAATTACTTTTTAGTGTAAATATAATTTTTTGGAAAAACTGACTTGAAATGTAATAGGTAATATCATCAAATCATTGATCAAAATTTTGAGGATAAGTTGTTTTTAAGTGCAAATATAAATTTTGGGAAAAACTAAATTGAAATGTAATAGATAATATCATCAAATCATTGATCGAAAATTTGTTCTAGCTTAAATATAAGCTGTAAAATCTTTAATATATATAAATTTTAATATATGAGAAAAAACAAATTTATATTTTTCCTATTGACATAATGCTTAGAAATTAAGTTATTCAATTGAATTATAAAAATTAGGTTATTGAGTTGAATTATAAAAAATACAAATGACAATATATCTATAAGGTTCATATGGAATGTTGGAAATACATTTATATTTAAATGATACATTTATGGATAATATAAAAGAATATGAGTTATATACATCTTCATCCAATTATTTATATGAAGATAATGTAGAAGTCTCAAAATCTATAAGTGTTTTTTAATAATTTTACAAAATAATTTATAACTTTTTGATAAATATGATATTTGTATGGTATTTTAAAGAAGTTTTTTAACTTATTTAATGTTCTTTTATTATGTATGTTTGAATAATGAAAATATTAAGTGTTTTTTAATAATTTTACAAAATAATTTATAACTTTTTGATAAATATGATATTTGTATGGTATTTTAAAGAAGTTTTTTAACTTATTTAGTGTTCTTTTATTATGTATGTTTGAATAATGAAAATATTAATGTATTTATTCATTATTTATATATTATTATTTTATCAATGTATTTTTAGTATAATTACTTTAGTAATGTATTTATATTTTATTAATATATTAATAATATATGAAAATGTATGATTTACTTTATTAATTAATATTTTATATTATTAATTTATTATTAATTTAATAGTGTATTTATTTTATTATTTAATGTATTATTTTATTTATGATTAATCCATTATTTTAATTTATTATTATTATATTTAATTTAATATATTAATATTTATTAATATACATTACATTAATGTAAGAATTAGTTCATACATTAATTGTTTATTAATATATTAATAGTCTTCTCTAAGCATGATCACCCTCAACTAACAACAAATATTTTAATAATCTATTAATATTTTAGTAATCTTTTAGAACAAATAAGATCAATATATTACTACTTTCATAATGTATTAATTTATTAGTGTATTAATATTTTATCAATGTATTAATTTATTAATGTATTAATATTTTATCAATGTATTAATTAAAAATGTATTGATGTATAAATTAATTAATACATTACATTATTAATGTATCAATCACTGTACTTTATACACTAATTTAAATTAATAATTTAATTTATAGATTACATCAATATATCATTACATTATTAATGTAATGATATTTCAATATGTTACATTATAATATTAGTACTTTAATTTATACATTAAAATAATGTAATAATGTATTACTAAATACATTAAGGTTAATGTAGTACTACTTTATTTAATTTATACATTAATAATGTAATAATTTATTACTAAATACATTAATGTCAATGTAGTACTATTTTATTAATATATTATTAACTTATTATTTTATTAGTGTATCCATATTGTATTAATGTATTAATATTTTAGTAATGTATTTACTGAAACATTTTTTTTATTACGAATGTATTATTTTATTACTATATTTTTTCTTTAACAATGTATTAATTAATAATATTAATGTATTAATTAATTAATAATATTAATGTATTAATTAATTAATACATTGTAAAGTTAATCTATCAATAGATTAATACTTTACATTACACAATAATGTAAATCAATATTTTAATTTTAATTTATACATTACTTTTATAATATATTACATTAATGTAATACATTAATACACCATTAATCTACATACATCATTACATTAATATAAAAAATTAATTATATATTAATATATTAATTGTCTGCTCTAAGGCATGTCAATCTTCAATTAGCAACAACCACTTTATAAAAGTGGTTTGATTTACCCAAAACATGAAATATTATAATCACGTTTAACATAGAATAGAATATTAGTATATTATGATCCATGCATTACATTTGAATATGATTTAGTGTGGGATAAATAAAATTAGTAAAATATCAACTATACAATAATGAAAGAACTTGAAAGAACATTACGATAAGTTACTTTTCAGTGAAAATATAAATTTTAGGAAAAACTAAGTTGAAATGTAATAAGTAATATCATCAGGATAAATTACTTTTTAGTGTAAATATAAATTTTTGGAAAAACTGACTTGAAATGTAATAGGCAATATCATCAAATCATTGGTCAAAATTTTCAGGATAAGTTGCTTTTAAGTGCAAATATAAATTTTGGGAAAAACTAAATTGAAATGTAATAGATAATATCATCAAATCATTGGTCGAAAATTTGTTCCTAGCCTAAGTATACGCTGTAAAAATTTTAATATATATAAATTTTAATATATGAGAAAAAACAAATTTATATTTTTCCTATTGACATAATACTTAGAAATTAAGTTATTCAATTGAATTATAAAAATGTATTCTTATAAATTAGGTTATTAAATTATTAAATTGAATTATAAAAATTAGGTTATTGAGTTGAATTATAAAAAATACAAATGACAATAGATCTATAAGGTTCGTATGGAATGTTGGAAATACATTTATATTTAGATGATACATTTATGGATAATATAAAAGATTATGAATTATATACATCTTCATCCAATTATTTATATGAATATAATGTAGAAGTCTCAAAATCTATAAGTGTTTTTTAATAATTTTACAAAATATTTTATAACTTTTTGATAAATATGATATTTGTATGGTATTTTAAAGAAGTTTTTTAACTTAGTTATGATTTATGATCATTTATATGTTTTTGTTTAATTATAGGATTTGATTATGAATAATATATAACAAAATTAGATATTGTATATGAATTGAATATAGATAATGCAATAATATTTTTATGAAATAATTTGTGTTAAATTTAATGTAATTTATGTAATTCAATATTTTTTATTAAAAATAAATAAACTATTTTGAATTAATGTTAAAATTTTAAATTATATGGTAACATCATCGTGCTATTATGTATTGTTTGGTGCTTACAGTGATAAACTAACCCTAAATGAGTAGACATTTTAAGGGTGATTTTATGCTTTTGTCTACAATAACATCAATGTTTAAAAAATGTTGTAATTTTAAGTGACCCTCCACAACCCACCGAAAAAGAGGGGGTGTGTATTACAGTAACACTATTTTTTGATTCAGGGTTAAAAATAATTGTTGCAATTGTACTAGTTGTTAAGGCCATTGTTTAAAAAATGTTACAATTTTAAGCCCCCCAAGAAAAGGGTGCTACTAGTAACACCACATTCGATTTGGGGATTCAATAATGTTTTGGTTGCTGTAACTACCTCCCGTTAATCACGGCATCAACTTCTCAATAAGTGTAATATATATATATATATATATATATATATATATATATATATATATATATATATATATATATATATATATATATATATATATATATATATATTATGTGTGTGCGTGTGTACAAGGGTAATAAAGGCATTATAATCTGTGTCGCAACACCACGACGATCATGACACATGCAACTACGACAACAACATGACGACCTAAGACGCACATCAAGCATCTGGAAGCAATGAATGACAATCAACCGACAAAAACAAGGCTGACTACTCGCTCGTCCTACCCTATAATGGTTAGGACCTCCAGGACACATAAGCAATGCTCAAGCCCAGGTTCCCATCGATTTTTACCATTTAAGGTCTCAAGACGGGCGACTTTTCTGAGAATCAAGGAGGCGTCTACATCCCACCCCAAACATACAAGTCCAATTTGACTAAGCGAGATGACCACATTAAGACCATCTAGGAAACCTCCTTTCACTAGAATCAATTTTATAAACCCTTCAAGAATATTTAAAGTCGACCTTATAAAGTAATTTGCATAAAGTAGACATTGAAATATTTAATTACGTCCATATTGAATACAAAGTTATGATATATATAAAGTAGCATTTACACACACTTACCCTCTGAGTTGTTAAAATAATGGAATCTAATGAAAGAAATATCTACTGAAAGTATAACTTGATTACTTACTTCCAATAAAACCCAAATCTTATAAGTTTCTCAATATTTAAGAAGTAGTTTATTGAACACAAAATTTTGACATGTAGTATAATAGATTCTAAAGATAACTATAATTTGACATAAATCTAGTATAATTTGATGTAGTATAATGGCTTCCAATAAATCTTAAACCATTTTTAATAACATTAAGGATAACTCAAGCATTTTACTCTAGTAGATTCATGGTGCAGGAGTAAGTATACATGTATTTTTGCCTCTGTATGGACTTTAGATAATACGGCATATAAACTCAAACTGGTGAGATGATTTAAATGACCCTTTTTGGCTTTTTATGAATACCTTTTTAGGGATAAAATTAATTACGAAAATGCTTGAATGCTTCTATTTTTATGCTGATTAATTGCAAATTCTTTGATAATTAAATCTGTCTTGTGGATTGTACAATGTGTGCTCCGACCTCACTAGATATTCCAGATGTTGTGGTCGAAGATTCCAGAGACTAAATGTCCAAAATTGACTATAATAGACATTGAATTATCTTGTTAATGTTTCCATTTAAATGTTAGCAATTCAAGAAGTTTATTTTTGTTGAATAGGTTTTGGCAGTCCATTCTAGCTTCAATAAGATGGTTCATTTTTTTTTTAAACTGCGTTAAGATTTTTGAATTAGCTGGCGTATAGGGTTATTTCCCATGCTCACCACAAGAAAGTCTCCAAAATCTTAAACCATAACAAATATATTTTCGATTGATAAAGAAGAATGATATGAGATCCCTTGGTACCTCATTTATCTATCAATACTTAAACGCTCCAGGGAATATGACTAATTTCTAATACAGATTTCTATCTATAAAACAATGAACAACGATCCATGAAACTCACTTATTTCTAAAATGGACACCTGCGTACATATCTATCTATACTTAGTTATTAAATCAAGAGCCATATGAGTCCATGCATATATACCATTTATTGGACAAAGAAGATACCCAGATGGATAGAGACTGACAATTGACAATATCACCTTCGCCTTAGAATCATCACCCAATAAAGAGTAACATCAGAGTTACACACATGGATTTAAAATCCATTCGTTGTCATTGAATCATGTTCATCATTGTCAGGGAAGGGTGTGGTCAAGGGTGGACTATCAGTAGCCCCACAGAAAGTAGTTTCTATTACCAAGACATTACCCTCAACGCCATCCAACATTCGTTGAGAAAAACCCAAGGGTATTCATATTATTGTTATATATATATATATATATATATATATATATATATATATATATATATATATTTACAATGCAGAGGTAATTTGATTGTCGGACTAGCATCTAGAATTCGTTGTAGCTTATCTGAGGGTACGCTTTGACCTCAAGGCAACTCTGAGGCTCAGTTCGCTCAGTCAATTTAAAATAACACTCATAACTATGAAATCGTTCTGCATAATTAAGAGACAATCTAGAAAATAATATGAAATCGTTGTTCATATAATTAAGAGACAATCAAAAAATAATATGAAATTGCTATATATATAATTAAGAGACAACCCCAAAAATAAATATGAAATCCTTGTGTATACAATCCAGAAAATGAATATGAAATCGCTGTGTATATAATTAAGAGACAACCCCAAAAATAAATATGAAATCCCTGTGTATACAATCTAGAAAATGAATATGAAATCGGTGTGTATATAATTAAGAGACAATCCAGAAAATGAATATGAAATCACTGTGTATTATTACAATTCTCTACAATGCTATAAACATCGCCAGATACAAAATCTACATCATTTGTAAGTTAACTCGAATATAAATAGCTATGAAAAATTCTTTCGTGTGAATTCACTATTTATACCAAATCAAGCAATAATTTGCAGACTATTAGGTATGGATGGAATGGGTACCAGTATAGATTAATTTACTGAGGCACTGAGTTTCAGTCGCAATCAATGAAGGTAGATTCGCCAAGTTTTAGGTGCTAAACAAAAGCTAAAAATATAAAAAGGCAGAGTTGAAAATTGAGGATGGGAGTGATAACCAGGGCATAAATACTCAACACTAGAAGGCACAAGGACCATCATCAGAATCAACCATCGAGGGAGACGGCAGGCCAGAATGTCCTTCGCTCATCATCCACATACAGAAAAGTAGGGCGTTGAGATCCATAGGTATTTTAACGCTAAGGCGACGACCGTAGATCAGGCTCCTAGCCGACTGCTCAGGTGAGCAATGGTGAGCTAGGAATGAAGGCTATACAACCTCAAGGTCACAATCAACACCTCAGGGCGGTCACGACATGTGGGAAAAAAGGCCATAGGAGATGACAACCAAGGAGCTAGGCTAAGAAAATCTCAGCTATCAATCTAAACATCCAATCTACTTACATAATCAACATGCAGATCCAATCATAAAACCTACAACATTCTACCATTAAAACTAAGAAAGTGTATTGTTTCTTGTTCGTCCACTCCGATTAGTGTCTCGTTCTCTATGCAACTCCTGCTCGCCGATCGTCGAGACCTCACCGGTACCTCTCAGCCATTGCTAGGGGTACTCTTCTCCCCCCTTAGACCCCCGAGCTGCAAAGGGGCCACACACACTATCCAAAGGTTTCGTCTAGCTCCCATCCCACCTTGCAAGGCCGAGCTACCACTCCTCTCCGAGATGGGTATCCCAACTCCCACAAGAAAATCAGTCAAGTCAATATTTCTGCAGTGTAACGTTACGCAAACAGAAGATGATCTTTCTTCCTTCTCCTTCCCTTATTTTATAGAGTTTCCAACTTCCTTTCTTTCCTAAAATCTCATTCAATTAAGGTTTTAAAAATAAATTCCTATAATTTCCTCTCCGTACAAGTGTCCCCCATCCCCTACATTCCTCCATAAATTAATTTATTTAATTAAGTAATTATATTTATTTCCCTCACCCACCTAGATTTACTCCTAGAATCTCCTACGTGTCCCCAAATTCCCTTACAGGTTTTAAAGGCTTTCCTTATTATGAAGTTGCTAATTCAATTTAAAATTAGAAGGCTCTTAAATGTAGATTCTTTACTAAGTTGACTTCCTGCTTTTTCCCTTAAGTTCCCCTTTTTCCTTTTATGTTGCCTCTTTTCCCTAGTTTCCTATTTTGTTGATTTTCCCTCTTTCCTGTTTTTCTTAGAAATCAAAAGGCAGGTGTGGAATTTAACCCCTTTTCCCTTTTATCATTTATTTAGTATCTTTTTAAATTATCAAAAGATAAGATAATTAATTCCCTCTTTACATTTTATATCCACAGATTTTATTTCTTATGAATAATTTAATTTCTTACTCCCTTCTTGTTACAAAATTTTATGAAGATCATAATTATTATTTAAGTGTTTTTTTTTTAATTTTATTATTTTATTTTATTTTATCTATTTATTTTAATTTTTTAATATTTTTATCATTTTTTTAAAGGTAGACAAAATTTTACCGCTAGTGAAAATTTAAACTTAGAACTTAGATTTTGTATTGGGCGACATTTAATTAGGGAAATTATTTTTAAAAATTACTTAACATGTTATTTGTCTTAGGCCATCTAGGTTCACCCCTCTATCATCAACAACGCGATGTGCCCTTCAAGACGCACTAGGTGCTCCAAGGGTGCCACTCGCCTCATTTGTTCCTTTGCGCGACGTGCCCTTTAGGATGCACTACGTGCTCCAAGGGTGCCACTCGCCTCTTGACCGATTTGGTAGACATCAATAACCCCTGGAGTCAACACTCTACCAGGTGAACTTGTGGAAGACTAAGGGCTTCTAAGGAATAAGGCCCCTACCTTATTGCACGCCCTTAGAATCATCGTGAGCGACTGTCGTAGTCTACCCTCACGACATCGCGGTCTTCTTGAACTATTTCATCGTTAACCTATAGTTCGAGCCACGACGAGAGTGCTAGTAGGATGTGGCAGGGATTTTGTCCACACCTCTCCCTCAACATATCTCGTAGTAGTGTGTGACCCCTTTACTCCATATGTGAGTCTGGTCGGCAAGCTATCATCAGCCTGCATCATCAACAAATCATGTCAGAATATATCCACATCATATCATCTAGTCAGATGCACTAATATCACAGTAAAACAATCAAACCCCAATGGCACACTCCCTGACTCAATCTAGAGTCCAAGGGGTTCCATCGATGCCTCTGCATCCTCAAGGTCCAAAACCCTGCACACTCAGTAAAACTGAGTCAATAGCACTTGTCTATGTCAATGTGGTAAGACAACATGTCATCAACCATAACACCTTATAATCAAAATCAAAAGTTTTAATAGCATAATAATCCAGATCACTTGCAAGCAAGTGTCCTCAAAGAATAAGTTAGCTCAGTGTGCCAGAGCAGAATGTTACATACACCCCCCTCTTGGTCTAAACTTCATCCCGAAGTTTCACAGTATATATGCCGAAATAAAGTGTATCACATTATTGTATGTCTATCTATCAAACAAAAATGGGAACTGCTGGCGCATATCATATGCGTCCTCCCAGGTCACTGAGTGCAGATTGTAATTGTCCCACTGGACCTTGACCTGATCTACCGTTTGATGTCGTAGCTGTCGAATGTGATGCTCCAAGATGCGGACTGACTCATCCGTGAGCACCCCCTTTTTCGATACCTGCAAGGAACTCATGTCAATAATATGTCTAGGATCACTAATATAATGTCTCAAAACAGATACATGAAAAACATTGTGCATATGCCTCAAGGAATAAGGCAAGGCTAGTCGATAGGACATGGTCCACTTTCTCTCCATAATCTCGAAAGGTCCCATGAACCTAGGAGAGAGTTTATATCCCTTCCCAAACTTGATCAAACTCTTATGCAGTTTAACCTGTAAGAAGACTCGATCATCGATCTCGCAACTACGGTCGACATGGTGCGCATCGACATAACTCTTCTATTGATCCTGTGCTTCTTTAATCCTTTGTCTTATTGTTTGCATTTCCTCTTCCATTTCTTGGATCTCTTCTGGTCCCACCAGGACCCTATCCTCAAGCCAATCCCAACTCAATGGCATCCGACACAGTCGCCCGTAAAGAAACTCGAAAGGTGCCATTTTAATGGTGCTCTGGTCACTGTTGTTGTAAGCAAACTCCACTAGTGGAAAGAATTCCTCCCAATGCTTTTGTTGGTTCATCACATACATGCGCAACATGTCCTCCAAGGTTTGGTTCGTTCATTCGATCTGTCTGTCAGTCTTCGGGTGATACACTGTACTAAAGTTAAGTTGGGTTCCCAAGGCCTCTTGGAAACTCATCCAAAATTGTCCAGTAAACACCGATCCTCAATCGGATATAATCCTCTTAGGCACGCCATACAGCCTCACAATCTCACTGATGAAAACTCTAGCTATGTTAGGTGCCTGATATGTCATACACTCAGGAATAAAGTGAGCACTCTTCATCAGAGTGTCTACTACTACAAAAATCGAGTCATGTCTCCTTGCCGTCAGTGGAAATCCAACAATAAAATCCATCGAAATAACCTCCCATTTCGATTCCAGAATGGCATGTGGTTGTAGTAATCCTGCTGGGTGTCTATGTTCAGCCTTTACCTGCTGACATTATAGACATTTGGCCACATAGTTGACTATGTTGGCCTTCATTCCCTTCCATAAGAATAAGGGTTTAAGGTCTGCCCTCATTTTCGTGACTCCCAGATGAGCCATGTTGACGCCAACCCCCACTCTCTCAGCAGGCGGTCACTCCACCAGGACCTTCTGTTTCTCCAGGCCCGAAGGGTCCAAGCCCTTTCTATTCCCCTTCGGGAATGATTCACCCACAGAGATGCTTCCGCGCGATCCTCCCTTCGGGACTCGGAAGATCGGACCTCGCGATCTCGCGAGACTCACAACAATGTTCTTTTACCTCTTCAAACCCCGATCCCCGATCTACAATAGTCAACGGTCAACGCTCGGGTATCGGCTTTTTATCTATCGGGATATCGGTGGATGAAGGGCAGTGAGATACTTACCCTTCGAAACCCCGAACACCGATGTTCCGAGATGCTTCCACTTCTCTCCCCCTGACTTCCGGGTCCCACACTGCCACGTCACGTCGGGACTTCGCGGCTCGCGGGTCCGCGACTCCAAGTCTCCTGCTGCTGGAAACCCCGAAGGCCGAAATCCCGATGCTATCGGATTCGTGCCACCTGTCCCCATTATAATCAACGGCTCTGACCAAGTCGGAGAATCGCGACTCGCGATTTCAACGTGCATGTGATTCTTGCACTCACCAACCCCGATTCTCCGATAAGCGATGGCCAAGGGTTCCTTCGCTGCCTGAGGGTTAACCTCCTCGCTCCTTCTCCCAGATCCAACGATCCTCGGGACTTCGCAATTCTCCAGGACGAATTCAAGTCGTCGATTCTCTTCCTCTCTGAAGAGATATCTGCTCCGCCACCTTCCTCTGGTGCAACTGACCCAAGGCGTTATCCCTACAGAGCTTCCTTCGACTCGAGCTCTTTCAAGAGGTTCTTCGAACACGCTCCTTGTGCTCAGTCTTCAATCACTTCTGAAAGTGTTGAAGTCTCCTGAGTCCCGTGTGTCCCCGCTCGCAACAGGTTCAACTCTCCTTCTCTCAGACTTGCTACTGAGACTCAAAATCGACCTGCACTCGCCTGCACGGCTCGAATACCTCAAACCCACTCTGGGCAATGGAGAAAAAAAGTTTAACGGCTTGGCCTCCTCAACGCACTCTATGCGGAGGAATTTCACTGCACTCGATTCAGGAATCTCCTGGCCTAAGAAGAGAAACGATTGAAACTCATTCTCTCAGGTTCCTAACCTGATACGCAATCACATAAGCAGCATATAACAAATAAGCATATAATTAAGCAAACATACACAAGCACAATATCAGCAACACACAGAGCTCAAACGCATCCATGGAATTGAATCAGGGCTCTTCCTATTAATTCAATAACTGTACATGGAGGTTTCTTCACAATCTCTCTGCTCTGCTCTCTTCTTCTTCC
>ML781862.1:122840-138507 GCA_009831015.1 Picea engelmannii | reverse complement strand
AGCACAATATCAGCAACACACAGAGCTCAAACGCATCCATGGAATTGAATCAGGGCTCTTCCTATTAATTCAATAACTGTACATGGAGGTTTCTTCACAAGCTCTCTGCTCTGCTCTCTTCTTCTTCCTGTATGAATGAATCCTAATACAATGATACAAGGGAGGGTGTCTATATTCCGTTTTCCCTCTCCAAACTAAAACTATCTAATCTACAGTTAATTATTTTATCTACCTGCATTAATTCTAAGTAAATGCCTCAGCTACCTAAGGACGAGAGCTTATCCGCTCAAGGTCCGTTACAATCTAAAAGTGCGCTTCATCACATCAAACATTAATGCTTGGCGCAGCCATGTATTACAATGGTTCAAAATTTTGGATGCTGGCGCTTTCCAACTGTTCCTTTCCTCCACGCGCTGGCTCGCACGATGTAATTCGGATGCTCCTGCATCACATGTATACTACTCTATGAGCCTCACTTAGGATCAACATCCTCAACTCATCATTTGGCGATACATAGATCCAACTTTTAAACCTCAATAAGACATCGCTATCAAATGAAAATACCTCAAATCGTGGTACCATCATTGTGTTTTTTCTGATAAAACCCTCGACCTCTTTGTACCAGTCATCGTTACACTATAAAGTTAGAATCTTTTCACATAGATTCGTCTGAAGAGGCAACACCAAAAATATGCATGGTCTCCGGCTCAATGCATCCGCCACTCAGTTCATTGTTCCTTTTATGTAAGTAATCTCGAAGTCGTACTCGCTAAGAAATTTCGATCAACACCGTTGTCATGCGTTAAGGTCACTTTGTGTAAATATGTGTTGTAGTCCACAATGGTCAGTCCTTAGTTCAAATTTTTGTCCAACAAGGTAGCGTCTCCAAACCTTCAAGGCATATACGATGGCTAATAACTCCAAATCGTGCGTTACGTATTTCTCCTCATGCCTTCTCAGTTTCCTCGAAATGTAAGAAATCACTTGTTCATATTGCATCAAGACTCCGCCTAAGCCTTCCTTGGATGTGTCAGTGCATATCAAGAAGTCCACATCCATGTCAGGGACCTTTAGTATCGGTGTAGTTGCCAACAATTCCTTGAGCCTCCGAAATGCTTCCATGCATTTCTCAGTCCAAACAAACTTCTTGTTCTTCTTCTGCAACTCCATGATCGGATTTTCTATCTTCAAAAATTCCTTGATGAACCGTCGATAGTATCTTGCTAAACCCATGAAGCTACGCACTTCTGGGACATTTGTAGGTGCAAGCCATTCCATAATAGCCTCGACCTTGGCTGGATCCACGACGATGCCTTCGCCAGAGATGACATGCCCTAAGTAGTGAAGGTTCGATTGATAAAATGAGAATTTGGACAACTTCCCATACAATTTGTGCTCTCGCAAACACTGTAGTACCAAGCGCAAGTGCTCATCATGCTCCTCCGTCGTACGAGAGTAAATCAAAATATCATCAATGAACACTTGGATGAACTTGTCCAAGTAATCACGGAACACCCCATTCATCAAACTCATAAATACCCCTGGGGTGTTTGTCAGTCCAAACGGTAAAACAATAAACTCGTAATGTCCAAACCTCATCTTAAAGGCGGTATTAGGGATGTCATCCTCCTTTATCCACAACTGGTGATACCCTGATCACAAATCGATCTTGGAGAACACCATCGCACCCTTCATTTGATCGAACAGATCATCAATTATCGGCAATGGATATTGATTCTTGATCGTAGCCTTGTTCAGTTGATGGTAGTCAATGAAAAGCCTCCACGATCTATCAATCTTCTGTATGAAAATAACAGGTTCACCCCACGATGACACACTAGGATGTATCATTCCCAGGTCCAGCAAATCCTTCAGTTGCATTTTCAATTCTTGTAACTCTGGGGTCGACATCCGATAAGGTGTTCTTACTATCGGTTCAGTCCCTGGTTTCAGGTCTATGGTAAAATCCAACTCCCTCTCTGACAACATCCTAGGTAACTCCTCTGGAAATACGTCTGCAAACTCTTTCACCACTGGAAGGTGTTTTAGACCGTCTGCTACTCCCTTCTCATTTAACGCAAGGATCGCATAAATCTTGCACCCCTTGCGCATGCTCTTCTGAAGTTGCAAGGAAGAGATGAACCTCATGGAAATTCCTTGGTTCTGTCCTAAAATCACATGTCCTTGTCCCTTGTCATCGAACAAGCTCAACCATTTTGTCTTACAGTTGAGTATCGCCTCATGCGATTCCAACTAGTCCATACTAATCATGACATCATATGATCCTAGGATCATGACGTACAGGTTGGACTTTGTGACAAACTCTCCCAGGTTAAGGACACAACCCGTAACCTTTCCTCCAACCTTCTGTTTGGCTCCCGAAGCCATCTCTACGAAGCTAATCTCATCTTGTTCGACTTCCTTTACCTTAATCCTTTTTAGCATTGCACCAGAAATGAAACTCTCGGTAGCATCGAGATCTATCAAAATACTAAGGGTATGGTCAGGAATGGTACCTGTCATCTCAAGCACAGTCTATTGGTGCTCTGCCTGGCAGTTATTCACCGCCACATGAATCCGATGGGCCTTTCCCATATCTCCCACGGTAGTGGGTTTGGCTGATCCAGATGATCTAGTCCTCTCCACAAGGTAGTCGCATTGGTAGTGTGGCTCCCCACATGTCCAAAACTCCTTCTTCGACCCAGTAGTCCTGGTACCCGAAGTAGAATATGATAGGCCACCGTCCTGGAATCCTGGTCTGTTCTTCTGAACAAGCCTAAACTGCTTCTACTGTGGGCGACGTTGCTGCTGATGCTGTGGCCCCCGATAAGGTGTCCACTGCTGAGGTGTCGGTCACCGAGGTGTAGTGAAAGTGGATCCACTTTGGAAGCCACGATATCCCAATGTATGTCTCTCTAGTGTCTGATTCTGCTGTGATCCAGATGAAACCTACCCTGCTGGTCTCGCTAGAGTCCTATTCTGACCCCCACTGATAAGCTCCTCCTCTACTATGAGGGCCTTCTGGATGGCATCATGCAAGGTTTGAGGCATCAAAATCCTAACCTTTTCATGAAGACTTTCGATAAGGATGAACACGGACCTGTTGACCTTAAGTTTCTTAGTGTTAAGGTGTAGAGCATACTAGAGTAGCTCCATAAAACAGGCCTCATACTCGAGCACCGTACGACCTCCCTGTCATAAGGCATTGAACTCATTAAGCTGACACTTAATGAATTCCTATGAAAGGTACCTCTCTCAGAATCGTTCCTCGAATAGTTCCCATGACACGTCTTCGACGACCATGTTCAGCTGTGGTAGGAGTGTCTTCCACCACAAAAGACCACTCCCCCTCAATTGAAATACCACCATGCAGACCTTCATGTTGGAGGTATAATCATGAAGTGTGAAGCACATCGCCATATTCTCCAACCATGCCTTGGTGGCTGCACCGTCTGGGGTACCAAAGAACTCAGGAAATTTGACCTTCTTGAGTTCACGGTGAATGCTACCAGTACCGACTGGAGTGCACAGTGGAACCTCAGTGGGTGTCGGCACCCTGGCCTCATCTCTTTCCAAACGGTTGATCAGAGCCTTGGACATGCATTGAAAAGATCTCATCATTCTGACTAGATCACCAACTGTTATCTGCTCCTGTTCGAGAACCTGCTCATCTCCCTGGGGGTTAGACCCCTCAGGTGTCGATGCTACTGGAGGCATCACGGCTCTTCCCCTAGCACCCCATCATTTTCCCCCGCGATGTCCTCTAACCATTATTACCTTCACGCACACAAGTCAACTCGATCAGCAACAATACAATCAATCATTCATATCAACGAAAGCTGTAGTGATCCCAAGTTGCAGGTTGAACCTCGCTCTGATACCACATGTAACTACCCCATGTTCATCATGACATCAACCTCTCAACAAGTGTAATATATATATATATATATATATATATATTGTGTGTGTGTGTACAAGGGTAATAAAGGAATTATAATCTACGTCGCAACATGACGACGATCATGATGCATGCAACTGCGACAACAACATGATGACCTAAGACGCACATCAAGAATCTGGAAGTAATGAACGACAATCATCCGACAAAAACAAGATTGACTACCCGCTCGTCCTACCCTGCAATGGTTAGGACCTCCAGGACACATAAGCAACGCTCAAGCCTAGGTTCCCATCGATTTTGACCATTTAAGGTCTTAGGGCTGGCGAATTTTCTGAGGAGCAAGGAGGCGTCTACATCCCACCCCAAACATACAAGTCCAAGACGAGCTAGATGACCACATTAAGACCATCTAGGACACCTCCTTTCACTAGAATCAATTTTATAAACCCTTCAAGAATATTTAAAGTCAACCTTATAAAGTAATTTGCATAAAGTAGACATTGAAACATTTAATTACGCCCGTATTGAATACTAAGTTATGATATATATAAAGTATCATTTACACACACTTACCCTCCGAGTTGTTAAAATAACAGAATCTAATGAAAGAAATATCTACTGAAAGTATAACTTGATTACCTACTTCCAATAAAACCCAAATCTTATAAGTTTCTCAATATTTAAGAAGTAGTTTATTGAACATAAAAATTTGACATGTAGTATAATAGATTCTAAAGATAACTATAATTTGACCAATGGCTTCCAAAAAATCTTAAACCATTTTCAATAACATTAAGGATAACTCAAGCATTTTACTCCATTAGATTCATGGTGCACGAGTAAGTATACATGTATTTTTGCATCTATATGGACTTTAGATAATATGGAATATAAACTCAAAATGGTGAGATGATTTAAATGACCCTTTTTGTCTTTTTATGAATACCTTTTTAGGGATAAAATTAATTAGGAAAATGCTTGAATGCTTCTATTTTTCTACTGGTTAATTGTAAATTATTTGATAATTAAATTTGTCTTATAGATTGTACAGCGTGTGCTTCGACCTCGCTAGATATTCTAGATGTTGTGGTCAAAGATTCCAGAGACTAAATGTCCAAAATTGACTATAGTATACATTGAATTATCTTGTTAATGTTTCCATTTGAATGTTAGCAATATAAGAAGTTTATTTTTGTTGAATAGGTTTTGGCAGTCCATTCTAGCTTCAATAAGATGGTTCATTTTTTTTTAAACTGCGTTAAGATTTTTGAATTAGCTGGCGTATAGGGTT
The DNA here is from genome assembly GCA_009831015.1 of Picea engelmannii. NCBI lineage: Eukaryota > Viridiplantae > Streptophyta > Pinopsida > Pinales > Pinaceae > Picea > Picea engelmannii. Next base: position 133,315 of record ML781862.1, on the reverse strand, counting down.
ATTGCCCATGCTCCCCACAAGAAAGTCTGCAAAATCTTAAACCATAACAAATATATTTATGATTGATAAAGAAGAATGATATGAGCTCCCTTGGTACCTCATTTATCTATCGGTACTTAAACACTCTAGGGAATATGAATAATTTCTAATACAGATTTCTATCTATAAAATAGTGAACAATGATCCATGAAACTCTCTTGTTTCTAAAATGGATACCTACGTACATATCTACCTATCCTTAGTTATTAAATCAGGAGCCATATGGGTCCATGCATATATACCATTTATTGGACAAAGAAGATACCTAGATGGACAAAGACTGACAATTGACAGTATCACCTTTTCCTTAGAATCATCACCCAATAAAGAGTAATGACAGTGTTACACATGCGGATTTAAAATCCATTCATTGTCATCGAATCTTGTTCATCGCTGTCAGGGAAGGGTGCGGTCAAGGGTAGACTGTTAGAAGCCCTACGGAAAGTAGTTTCGATTACCAAGCCATTACCCTCAACACCATCCAACATTTGTTGAGAAAAACCCAAGGGTATTAATATTATTGTTATATTTTTTTTTTTACAACGCAGAGGTAATTTGATTGCTAGACTGGCGTCTAGAATTCGCTATAGCTTATCTAAGGGTACACTTTGACCTCAAGGAAATTCCCAAGCTCAGTTTGCTAGGTCAATTTAAAATAACACTCATCATTCCTTGATGCTAGGCGTAAATTAAGACTTTACACACCCGTTCTAAGGAATCATCGTTGTGCATGCATTTAAGAGACAATCCAAAATGATAACTATGAAATCATTGTACATAATTAAGAGACAATCCAGAACATAATATGAAATCATTGTTCATATAATTAAGAGACAATCAAAAAATAATATGAAATTGCTATGTATATAATTAAGAGACAACCCCAAAAATAAATATGAAATCGTTGTGTATACGATCCAGAAAATGAATATGAAATCGTTGTGTATATAATTAAGAGACAACCCCCAAAATAAATATGAAATCGTTGTGTATACAATCTAGAAAATGAATATGAAATTGATTTGTATTATTACAATTCGCTACAATGCTATAAACATAGCTAGATACAAACTCTACATCATTTGTAAGTTAACTCGAATATAAATAGCTATTAAAAAGTTTGTTGTGTGAATTCACTATTTATACCGAATCAAACAATAATTTGCAGACCATTAGGTATGGATGGAATGGGTACCGGTAGAGATTAATTTACTGAGGCACTAAATTTCAGTCGCAATCGATCAAGGTAGATTCGCTGAGTTTTAGGTGCTAAACACAAGCTAGAAGTATAAAAAGACAGAGTTGAAAATTGGGGATGGGAGTGATAACCAGGGCATAAATACTCAACACTAGAAGGTGCAAGGACCATCATCAGGATCAACGGCCAAGGGAGCCGACGGGCCAGAACGTCCTTCGCTCATCATCCTCACAAATAAAAGTAGGGCGTTGAGATCCATTGGCCTTTTAACGCTAAGGCAATGACCGTAGATCGGGCTCCTGGGTGATTGCTCGGGCGAGGACTGGTGATATAGGAACAAAGGCTATACAACCTCAAGGTCACAATCAAAACCTCAGGGTGGTCACGACATGTGGGAAACAAGGCCAGAGGAGACGACAACCAAGGAGCTAGGCTAAGAATATCTCAGCTATCAATCTAAACACCCAATCTACTTACATAATCAACATGCAGATCCAATCATAAAACCTACAACATTCTACAATTCAAACTAAGAAAGCGTACCGTTGTCTATTCGCCTACTCCGATTGGCTTCCCACACTCCGTGCAACTCCTGCTCGCCGACCGTCGAGACGTCACCAGTGCCTCCCAGCCAATGCTAGGGGTACTCTTCTTCCCCCTTAGCTCCCCGAGCTGCAAAGGGGCCACACACACTATCCAAAGGTTTCGTCTAGCTCCCAGCCCGCCTCGCAAGGTCAAGCTACCACACCTCTGCATCCTCATGGTCCAAAACCCTGCACACTCAGTAAAACCGAGTCAATAGCACCTATCTATGTCTATGTGGTAAAAAAACATGTCATCAACCTGTTGACGGGAGAAACTGACCGTCTGTCAACTGAGAGAGTGGAACCGGTCTGGGGTTGTCTAATAACCCAAGCCATTTGGAATGAACCACCCTGATGAGTTTAACGTCTCTGTTGGTCGCTCTAAAGTATTTTAAGAAAATCAAAGAGAAAACTAATCTAAACTAACTAATCTAAAATAAATACAACAAACTAAAACTAAATAAAACTAATAAAACAAACTAAAATTAACTAAAACTAGTAAACTAACTAAAAATAAAAGAAACTAACACACTAATCTAATTAAAACAAACTACTAAATTAAACTAAAACTAAATATAACTATTCTAACTATTATATACAATCTACTAATTACTATTATAATAACTCGAATCAACTATCTAATTAACAGCTGCAATATTACTTATTCACAAATGTACACTATAAACAGCCTATAGATTTGATTAAAACCTGCAAAACTCATGTGTTTTATGCCCTAAGACAACTGAGAATCTCTTTTGATTTTCTATTTTTTATGAAAAAGAAATAAACATTACTGAAATTAAACGATCTAATATATTTACTGAAATTAAACAATCTAATATATCAAACAACTATATCTAAATAAACTTATATCTGAACTAAACTACTAATGAAAAACAGTAAACAAAAGACTAACTGACCTGGAAACGCTCCAAGTCTGCCCTGTGTGTGATGGCTTCAAAGATGGTCAGAGGAAGGAAACTCGCACCGGTTAGTCCATGAGATTCTCGTAAACGATTGGTTGTGCTACTCTTAGAAGTGTTAACAGGACAAACAAAACATAAAAGATCATAACAACTATATGATTACAAATCTCTGCAATAAGGGAAACCTGTTATGCAAAGACTCATATTTAACAATTCAATTCATGAAGAAGATAAACCTGTCATTCACAAACTGAATTCGACAATTATTATGTCTTTTATACACTTGGAAGAAACCAGATATGAATTACAATGATTAAAATTATATCATTTTCATTTGATTTAGATAGCTAAAGTAGTCATAAACCATAAACAAATTGATATACACAAAATGAAACAAAATGTTGATATAATGAGAAGCTAAAGCTGTGACAAAACACCAATTTTTGCTTCAGTCTGTATTAAATCTTCATATCCTTGTTCTCCCACGAATGAGGATGATGATTATTACAAAAATCATAAGTATATATAGGTCTCTTCACAAGGTAAAACTTCCTTGTGGATAATATCAAATTGTTTTACATAATCTGGGAGATATCCCAAAATCACCTAAACTAAGAAAATGAAATGCAAGTGAAATCTTTGAAACATCCCTTAACTGCTCATAAACTCAATTACAATTTCGAATTTACCTGTAATAGAACACAAGTATCAAATTAGAAAGATATTTCAGTAACAAAACACTAAAAAATTGATTCTACAGACTTAGCTACAGAATCATCTGATTTTGTAGCTAGTCTAAAATAGCACACAAGACTAGATAGAAATCAAATGAAATCTTTTTAACAAAATCAAATCCATTTAATTTTCTTTTAATAAATATCCAAAATGAATCACTATGATTCCAATGAGTTTATCATCCAAACTAACAAAATCGAAAAGGATGCAATCGGGACAGGGTAAGAATGCTCTGTTTTTTCAGTTGCCATAAAATAAGGTCAAACCATAACATGACTGTTTCATAACAAACGAAATCAATGGTAAAAAATACGATGTAACACAATCATTATTGATACAATCATAATCGAACTCAATCATAATCGATTTGTTACTGTTGTATAAGATTCATATTGTTTTAATCAAATGTCAATAAGGAAAGGCTGTTACGATTATAGTCAACATGAAACATGCACAATAGCATCAACAAACTTCGCCATAGATATCGATCGTAGAGCGTTTACACAGTCAACAAACAGGATCACAATAACGATCACAACCATCACAAATCGACAAAGGTGATAATCATAAAATGTACAATCAATCGAATCGGATCGTGACTGAGTCAAATATAGAAACAAATCGTAATCCTAGGCATGATCGTTTTCGTTCAACAAATCAAATTTAAACAATATATTTGTTGCAATATGAACCGAGCTGATAACACGGTCAAACAATGCGAATCGATTAGTTGGGTATAACAGTTATGACTCATATCTTTTCGCAATTTGGTTATGCCTTAAAAGAATGATATTCGAATTGATCATAAGACATGGAATATAAAATCTTAACAGCTAACCATTATTTCCAACCATATCATATAGAATATAACCAATTCGAAATGAGATATTAACCGTGTTTGAAATTCAAATACCGGAAACAGCTTGTGTTTAGAAAAATATTAACAACTTCAATAATCGACAGAGTATTCAATTGAAGCTAAACTAAAACAATCAAATCTATCCCACGATCAATCGAATCAAAGCCAAATCCAATCGAAACTTAAAACCATAACAAAATTCGATTTATCAAAACATGCTTATGTGACAAAGAAAATCCATGGTGTAAACAGAGCTGTGGGTTTATCATATAAACAGGTGATAATCATACCAGTGAGGTTACTCGAGCTATGCCAATTTTGAATTGACGACCGTTGTAGATGACTCCATGTTCTTAAACAAAATCGAACTTGTTGTTCGTTGTTTCTTATCAGTGGATGTCATATTTGCCTTTTGACTGGTGAGCTTTGCAAATTTATCCTCCAGAGCATGAATTATGGACTGCAGCATTTGCACATCGAGGTAATACCTTTCTAACCATGAGCCACACTGATCACATGGTGGAGCAGCTGGTTCGGCTAGAGAAGGAGGCGGGTTTGACGAGTCACCGGGGTTTTCAAAAGGAATTTTGATGCCTAGATAATTAGGATCATTTTGCAAGAAAGGTGGTAGGTTTTTGACAAAATCGTATGAGGGTTTGTCACACAGACCTTCAGAATAGGGATACTCACTTGCCAGGTAACGTTCAACCTCTGAGTCAGAATCTTCACTCAGCATAATAGGGTCAGGGTCGACAGGGACTTTCGGTTTGTTTCTTGCCATGCGAGAGATTAACCGGGCGTTCTTATTGCCTTTGGAATTCGCAATAGGTTTGTCCTTATGCCTTTTAGCCGTGGGTTTAACATTTTCCACATCCTGGGTGACTGAATTGGGTAGGTCAATAGGCGAGTCGGGTAGGGTTTTAGGTAACAGAGCACTGTAAGGCATACAGGGTACTAATTTTCTCTCGCTCACCACAGGTTTGTCAACCTGTGGTGAGCTTGAGTCCTCAAAGTTATTGCGATTAAGAAAATCATTCCAATAGTCTCGGCGTAACCCCAAATGACAAACCACAAGCATTTTAATTAACCCAAAATGACATAGGATGTTATCAGCCTGGTTCTGTTTATATATTTTAGACATTTTAAACAGACTCCTATGCAAGTAGTAAGGCATATTAAGCTCATAGACCATGAAAACCATAAGTAGCCAAAGGTGGTACAAGAAAACAAAACCATACCTGCCCTCGTAGGTAATGAACTGCTTGGTTATCATCAGCAAGTCATGCCATCATTGCTTTAGCATATTCGCAGGAAAACCTTTGTCACAGGAGCTCACTCTTCATGAATGGAAGAGCAATGTCCATGGGACATCTTCCACTTTGCAATTTTTTGACCATCTCTGTCCGACAACAGGCAAACCGGTAGCTAAACTGAGAAATTGCTCATCAATTTCCAATTGCACATCCCCAACCTTGGCTCGACATCCATCAAAGGTTAATGCAAGTTGTCTATCCACGCTCGGGTTATAGCCAACAAACTTTTGTATGAATGGGAGCCATCTGAATTCCTCAAGGTCACTGTAAGCATTATCGAACATCAACAATGCCTGGCTACCATTGGGTTCATCCCTTACGACCGGAGCCATGGTGCGGGCGCATGGTAGGGTTCGAATTAAACACACAGGAGCAAAAATCGTTTGGGCTAACAGTTGAGAATGATGAAAGGGGATGAAAATTAATGTACGCGTGCGAGGGTGATGGGATTAACACCGCCATGCAGCATAGTAATGGCAAAGTACAGTGTTGTTCAATCAATCATACCCAAAAATTCGGCCAACCCAAGGATTAAACGGTGGATATAATATACCAATATGCCATTGCATTGTTTGAAACCATGAATGTTCAACATTCAATCAAACCCAAAGTTAAATAAAAAAAAACAAATGTTTAACCAACGCGCCATGTATAATCAAACTATTTCCATTCAATATGAAATCAGACTCATATGTTACCCATGCGCTTGTTGCATAATGTGTAATCAAAGTTTATAACATTGTGACCAATGATTTTATAAAATCGACAAGCTAAGAGCTTATAAGGATCACATCATATAAAACAAGATCAACCATGATCCTTATGAAATCAAATATAACTCATAAATTCACATGCTCAATACCTTCTCAATCAAATAAAAGTCAAGTTGTGCAATCAAAGTAAGAATAGGCAAATGGACATAGTTTGAAAAATCATTCCATCCACTTAATAATAAACCACGGGTAAGTATCAATCAAAATATTAATGAGAAGATCATGTAAGTTCAAATATAGATGGAGGAGTTTTCACGCTTTTAGTCGTGAAAACTAAATCAAAAATAATTTGCAAGTGTCGCATGAAATGAAAATATCGTCTATTTGCAAAATGCGATGAAAATTTGAAGTTCGGGAGACATAGGTGTAGGCAGCTTTTAAGGCAATGGAAAAAATTGAATTGGATGCCAACACAACCATAATGCCTTATAATCAAAATCAAAAGTTTTAATAGCGTAATAATCTGGATCACTTGCAAGCAAGTGTCCTCAAAGGATAAGTTGTCTTAGTGTACCAGAGCGGGATGTTATAGTTGCAATGGTACTAGTTGCTAAGACCATGGTTTTAAAAAATTTATAATTTTAACTTTGAAAAAAAGGTGTTCTCTTGGTAGCACCAATTTTCAATTTAGGTTTTGATTTTAAGGGTTTTGTTAGCAACAATATGTGTTGCTAAGGCCATGGTTGAAAAATGTTGTAATTTTAACCTCGAAAAAAAAGGTTCTAGCAATAGTACCACTTTTTATTCAATGGTTTTTTTTTGTGGTTTTGACACCAAAATATGGGGTTTAGGGCTAGAGTTCTCATTTTTAGGCCACAGTTCTTGTTAAATAAGTAACTATGTTCTTAATGAACATTAAGGGTCATGGTAAGAGATTGAACCCATTGAAGTGGAGATATTGTATGTGGTAGCAAAATCCATGGTATCCATGTGTAGTGGATGCGACACATGTTTATTGAGGTTGACTTGGTGACTAGATGGAACAAGATTCTAGTGAGTGGGATCAAGGGTAGTTTGAAAGTGGGGGGTTATGGATAATGGTGAGTGTAATAGAAAACTAATTTTCATAGAGAAAAAAGGTGGTTATACTGCAATGATTTATTTTGTGTTAATATAGGTTCCTTCGAGGGTAGGGGAGGGGTTCCCCTGGCCACTATGATCAACAAAAGTGAATCTACCATGGTTGGGTGAATAAGGTTATAGAAATTAGAGAGCATAGTACAAATTTTATTAGCATGAAATAAAAAGGTGTGATATTGGTACAAGTGGTAGTTGGGGTGCTTTTGTAGCTAAGATGGGTCTGAGGGTGGTGGTGGCCCCAATTTTATTATTGTTTCCCCTAGTTGTCTTTTATGCACATGGCTTATTTAAGGTGTTGGGTACCTAAGGAATATCTAAGGTCACAAGTGATGAGACACTCAAAGGTGGTATGCAATTAAAGGCTAAGTGAATTGGGCGTATTACTGGTAATGCTAATTTTTTATTCAAGAGTTGACTTTAAATTTTTTGTTGCAATGTTAAGGAAATGGCTCATAAAATGTTGTAATTTTAAGCCCCTCATAAAAGGATACAACTGGTAGCACCACTTCCAATTTTGTGATTGATTAATGTTTTGGTTGCAATGGTACAAGATGCTAAAATTGTGGTTTCAAACAATTTGTAACTTTATATTTGAAAAAAGGTTGCTATTGGTAGCACCACTTTTTGATTTAGGGGTTGATTTTAAGGTTTTTGTTAGAAACAATATGGGATTCTAAGGTCATGGTTGAAAAATGTTGTAATTTTAGTCTTTAAATATAAGGTGCTATAAATAGCACCACTTTTTTATTTGAAGATTGTTTTTTGTGGTTTTGATGGAAAATTATTGGATTTTAGGGATAAAGTTCTCATTTTTAGGTCATAGTTCTTGCTAAATTGGTAACTATGTTCTGAAAGAAAATGAAGGTTCATGGTAAGAAATTGAACCCACCGAAGTGAATATATTTTATTTGATATCAAAATCCATGGTATCTATGTGTAGTGGATGCAACACATGTTGGCTAAAGTTAACTTGGTGATTGGATGGCCCAAGCAACTAGTGAGAAGGATCAAGGGTAGTTATAAAGTGGGGGAAGTTCTAGATAATGGTGATTGTAATACTAAAATTTCTTGCATAGAGCACACAGGTGGTTAGTGTTGAAGAGTAACTTACCTATGGATAAATAGATCCTCTCACTGACCTTATTATAATTAGTGATAGACAACGAAATAGAACACCATGGATTTATCCTAGATCTAAAGCATTGTTATAACCCTAAATTGCACCAGACATGCATACTTGACATTAGGCCATCTTACTTGCTATTTTTTCCAAGCCATCATTCAAATCTTCTGAAAAACCATTTCTTTGAAGATGTACGTGCCCTGCACCACTGCTTCCTGCGTACATACGCTAGTTGCACCATTACAACCTGCGTACCCTCACAAAAAAGCGCAAAAATTAAAAATTGCAAAGGGATACAAGTTTTTGGGTCGTTACCTAACCATATGATCGCCCATAACCAGTCACCACAATCGTTAGTATATTTTTAGCCTATAAAAGAAGGTGTTGGGGTCCCATTCCATAGGAAGCATGAGAGAATATAAAATTTTCCAATTTCAGTATTCCCCCTTTGCCCCAATATTTTGCAACCACATTGTGAGTTTGAGCCATAATTCATTTTTCCTCCATTGCAAACCCTTTCCATTTCCCTTGTAAGGAATCTTCAAACAAATCCTTATAAATCATAAATTAAAATAGAGAAATGCTAACCTAACCTTAAACCATTCATTATTCATCATAATAATCCACTACATATTCAACATATTAATATTTATGAGCAGATCATAATAAATTACATAACACATCAGAATAATGAAAATACATACCTCTAACTGATGCTACTGATGTCCTTCAACTCTTCCTAATGCTCTTCCCAAAACCATCTAACCTCCCAACCAGCTAAGAACAGAGCCTCTCTGACTCCCTAGCTCCAGGATTCCTGGCCCCTGAGCCCCAAACTCCTAGCAATAGGTGTCCCCTATCTCAGTCTTACAACAAGATTCTCCAGCCAAAAACCAGTAATACAGTCTTCCAATCTCCCAAAAATTAAAATGCCCAATATAGTCTCCAATATCAAAATAATGCTCTCTCCCTCCAAAGTCCAAAAGTTCCCCCTCTCGAATGTTTTTCCCCCTCATATCCTCCTTTCCCCACTTTCTCATCCACCGCCTTCTCCCTTCATTAATATTCACACACCTTATACCTCCATTAAATGCCAACCACATTATCCCCTTCTCTTTAATGGTTCCATCAATCGATACAAAATAATAATTAATAATTTATTAAACTAGATTTTATTAAACATATATTTAATCATTAAATTAATTAATTAGTTAATTAAACCAATTCACATTTCACAAATATTTAACAAGGACAATTATTTAATTAATTATTTAAACAAATATACATTAAAAAATTAATTAAACCATGACAATTGATTAAATACTTAGGGTAGTTACATACACCCACCCTTCAGGAAACTTCGTCCTGAAGTTAAGGTATTTTATGATACAAAGGAAAAGACACATGGTTCACACATTCATATCAAATAACCGTCATTCTTAGTAAGTAAGCCAAGAAAACTCATACATACTAGTGTACATGTACAATAAAAGCATGTGTATCTAGTACATACAAGTCTCGTCCATGTACTAATAACAATAACTATCACCCTTATAGTAATTTATGTATGCATCCAATCCAATCAATAACACTATTCATTTTATAAAAGATAATAAACCAATGAAATGTTTGTGAATTCACTTAATTACAATAATCTAGCTCAACAATTTTATTTAGACAATTGTAATTTAGTTAAGTAATTATGAATATACATATATACACATTTTATTTTCAGAAGGAAAAACAATAAATTCCACCATAAGGCAAATCTCCATATACTCTCAACTATTTCTACTCATCCTTCCTCCCTAACTTACTTCCATATTCCATTCCTATCCTTCCTCT
>ML781862.1:83635-114672 GCA_009831015.1 Picea engelmannii | reverse complement strand
TTAGGGATTAGGGTTTAATATATAAATAAACATAAAAAACCAAATGACATAGTAAAAGTAAATAAAAATGAGTAAATACTCTTTTTACCACATCATTTTTACCTTTCCACTATTTGAGCTCCAAAAAACCCCTCTTTTACCCTTAGATTTCGGCGTCAGATTGCGGGAGCTACGAGAGACCATTCAGCGAGCCGTCTGTGACAATGAGGTAGGCTTTTCGTCCTTAACACTTTCATGGTTTAATTTTGTAATTTCATTGGTTCGATTTTCATTTTTAAGTTGATTTTCCAAGCCCTACATGCGTGTTTCCATTCTTGCAGGTAGGCTATACGGGGCCTGAGAGAATGATGCATTCTCCCAAGTGGGCTTAAGGCCACCTGTGAGGTTCTCGCACTGTGCACACAGGGCACCTGCGAGAACGGAAAGGCTCAAAAAAGTTTTTAAAATTTATCCAATGAAAGTGAATGAATTCATGAAAATAGTTTCTAATCTTCTTATTGTGTCTCTTATGCAGATAATTAGCCATCAACATGGTGCTTGAATGGTGCGAAAGGGAACATGAAGAAGATAATGCAATGGCTGAAAATCATCCGCCTACTATAGCAGCTTTGAGAGACTGTGGGCTCTTGAAGTACTTTCACATCCTGGGCATGAGGACTCAAGTCAGACTATTAGAGTACCTGGTGTGCATGTGGGACCCTGATCAATAGGTATTTCAGGTGGGGGTCCACACACTGTCCTTAGACATTGAGGACATTTACTTTTTGACCGGATTGTCCCGGTGGGGATACTATGTGATTCTGACTGGTAGTAGAGGTGGTGGGCTACATATGAGTGAGTATTGTCATATACACTACGTTCCCGAGGCTGAGAGAAAGAAAGGAAAAGTATCGATTTGGGGGGTACGAAATTTGACCATCCGTACTATCCTATTCATTATAGCTTGGATGGTTGGGTGCTCCTCACATGGCGTTACAGAGTTACTTCCAGTATGCTATAGAGTGTACTGAGCCTCGAGTGGTCAACTAGGCAGATGTTGTACTTCGCAGTATAAAAAAGCAATTGACCAAATGTAGACGAGGTAACCTGAAGAAATTTGGATATGGATATTTGTTGGTGTCCTTATTCCTCGAGAGGGTCCCATTACTGAGGTTGCAGGTTGAATGGAATATACCAGGTCCCAGGGATCCAAGGATGCTGAGATGGTGTCGGCTTATGGCCCGACACGTAGCAGGACTGATCATCAAGTATGATGATACTTTCTTTGACTAGCTTCAACCACAAATGTTGATGGTTGACGACTATTCTTATGCCGGCTTGGATTTCCTAGGAGATATGGATTTAACACTTCCCGAGGATGCTCAGTGGGGGGACGTTGGTAATAAGTACACACATTTTCTCTTTTTAAATGTTTTTTAATTTTAATCATATTCAAATGCTTTTGTTTTATATGTTCGTCTAAAGACTAAAACAAAATCATTTGTTGATAACACATGTGTTGGACCTTATAGACCTCCTGGATCTTCTCCCATCTAGTGGCGAGGAGAGGTAGCGGCAGCGCCACAGTATGCTGAGGATTATCAAGTGGTGGAATAGAATCTAGAGGGCCTGACTGCAGACATTCCAGACATGACTCTGGAAGAGGTTCCACGACGCAATCAACATCATACTGTAGGGGTATCAGCATCTATGAGTCGACTGCTCCGTAGGGTTGCTCGAGCAGTCGTGTGTTACAATGAATGTCATCCATGATGTCACTTTGTAGAAGCTATGAGCTTCAGATTTTGACATTCTGGTCTTCGGACAAACTTTTTGTAAAAAACTCTTTTGATCATTATATATACAGACGACTTCTACCAGTTTACTTTATATTGTATGAATATTGATGTGATTGATTTATAAATGATTCAAATGTCTGTCCAATACATAATTAGCCAATGCATCTGTTAATGTATTTAGACATCTAGGAATATGTTGATATTCAATGTAATCAAAATGACGTTCCAAGAGGCGAATTCACAAATACACCTGTAACAAAGTAGGACTTCGAATGGTGTAAACATTACTTAACTATAGTACTATAAGCTGCGAATCAAGACGCACAACCAAATGACGGATTTCGAGGGAGATAGTATCAACCAATAATTAAATAACGACAGTATACTTTGCAATGTTGTTGGTCGCATGGCCGAGACACACACCTCGTAAGGAGACAAGTTCATTTGTAGGGGCATAAATTTCCCATGCAGCGGAAGCAAGGTTTCGAGTACTATGGCTAGCACTGTCAGCGAAGTCAATATAGGGTAGCAAAGACTCCGACATTTGAAAATCAAAAACAATGTCACATAAGGGTAGAGACCAGATAACGACCAAAGAAAACTATAGTAACACACAAAAAGTATGATACATTAAAAATACAAGTACTTATGCATAGATGAATTTATGCATAGTACTTCTTCAAGTACAACCCATTCCTGGGTTCACTCAAAGGGATACCCTCGTAATATACCAACTCATATGATCCTTTTTCCAAAACTCATCGAACAATATAAGGACCTCACCACATGGGTTCGAATTTCCCAGCTCCTAATATATCTCGATCTTTTTCATAGAGAAGAACAAGATCACCTTCAGAGAAAACGTGAGGCTTGACATGCTTGTCGTATTGGGCCTTGACATGCTTCTTCTGGGCTTCTATTACTAGGGTGGCATCACGTCGAGTTTCGTCTAATCGCATAAGATACAAAAGACGTTCTTCCTCAGCAGAAGTGTTAGGTAGGAGTTCAACAACTATTTTCAAAGACGGTATCTTTCATTCGATAGGGAGAAGAGCTTCCACACCATAGACTAACCGAAAAGGTGTAAACCCAGTAGCGGACTTGACGGATTTCCGGTACGCCCACAATGCCGAAAACAACATTGTGTGCCAACTTGTTTTATGAATCCCTATCATCCGTCAAAGCATAGTTATAAGAACTTTGTTGATCACTTTGACCTAGCCATTAGCTTGTGGATAATAGGGCATTGAGTTCTCATGGCGAAGACCCAACTTTTCAGTAAGTTCGGACATCATAAAATTCCTAAAGTGGCTACTGTGATCAGTGACGATAGCTTGGGGAACACAAAAACAAGCTATGACGTGATTAAAAAGAAACAATGTTGCGGTCTTTCCAGTGTTGTCAAATGTCGGCATCACCTCGGCCCATTTCGTAAAGTAATCAACGACTACAATGAGGTAACCATGCCCCCCGACCGAGTGAGGGTGACATGTCATGAAATCGATGCCCCATTTCACAAAGGGACCAACTGAGACCACAGGGTGAAGAGGAGCAGGATGTGACCAAATTTTTTGATTGTAAGTCTAGCAGGCATGGCATTTCTGAATGGAAATAATGCAGTCGTTAAACAAAGAAGGCCAAAAATACCTTGCACGTAAGATATTCTGGGCAGTAGCATACCCAAACATATGACCACCACATGCTCTGGAATGACATTCATTCAGAGCTTTCTCAGCTTCGTCAAATGTTAGACAACATTGAAAAACAGAGTCAATCCCCCGACGATAAAGAGTATACCCAAGGATAATGTAGTGACGAGCTTGATAACGAATTCAATGCCAGTCAGTACTAGATAAATTCGGCCGGAAAGTCTAGGTTTGGAGATATATAATGATATCCCCATACCAAAGATCATCAGTGCTAATAAGGAAAAGAGATTCATCGGGTAATGAATCAACTGCTACATTTTCCGTTGCAGAATGAGGAAAATCGCATATCAACTTAGGAAAAACTAAAGACTTCTTAGACTTGGAGTGATCGAATTCCAAGTCAAACTCCTGGAGTATCACAATCCATTTGGAGTATTTTCCCCCTAGCAATTGATGTGTCAAAATATGTTGCATAGGGTTGCAATGAGAAATCACCATAGTCTTGTGTGAGAGGATATAGTGTCGGAAGCGTTGAACGACTTGAATGGTAGCCAAAGCCAGTTTCTCGACATGTTGATACTTGATTTCAGTGGGCATGAGACTTCGACTCAAGTAATAAATAACATGTTCTTCATGCACATCATCCTCTTGGACGAGAACCATGCCAATAGTGTACTCTGAGGTAGCAAGATAAAGGAAATAATCGCGACTATAATCAGGGGGGAAAAGAAGCAGAGCTCGTGTGAGGGATAACTTCAAAGCTTCAAAAGCATTGTTGGTAATGGTATCCCAGACAAACTCAGAATCCTTCTTTAATAGCCATGTAAATCCACAAGTTATCTCGGCGTAATTTGGGATAAAACGACGAATAAATTTTACTTTCCCCTACAAACTTTGCAACTGACAAAGTGTAGAAGGAGGAGGGAGATTAAGAATCGCCTCAACCTTTAAAGGATCCACCTGAATCCCTTGACGTGAAACAATAAAACCTAGAAGATGGCCAGATTCTACGCAAAAAACACACTTATGAGGATTTAAACGTATACGATAGAAATGACAGCGAACGAAAATGGCCCAAAGGTGGGTAGGGTGATCGACTATGCGCATAGAATGAGTGGGTAAATTGTCCAAATAGGGTTGAACGATATGCTTGATATCATGAAAAGCATAAGACATAGCGCGTTGAAAAGTTGCACCCACATTCTTAAGACTGAAAGGAAGTTTCCGATAGGCAAAGGTACCCCAAGGAAAAATAAAAGAAGTCTTATGTTGATCCTCAGGAGCAATGTTAATTTGATTATAGTCAGAGAAACCATCCATGAGGGAGAAGATTTCACTTCCAGTGCAGTCATCAACAATCTGATTGACGAAAGGGGTAGGAAATTTGTCTTTGGGACAAGCTTTGTCGATATCCCTATAATCAACGCATACACGAATGGTGCCACCGTTTTTGTCATTCGGGACAGGATTGGAAACCTAGTCTGTGAGAGCCACTGGATAAATAAAGCTGGCTTTCAGAAGTTTCTCAACTTCGAGCTTGATAGCAGCTTCTTTATGCGGGTGAACTGGACGAAGGCATTACCGGATAGGTTTAGCTCTGGGGTATGTCTTTATCTCATGTACAACAATTGCAAGGTTGACACCTGGCATCTCTTTGGAGCTCTAGGCAAAGATGTCACGAAATTCTTTGAATAGAGATGTATAGGTGACTATTTTGTCTGGGGAACACGAAGCTCCAATATGGACATTTTCAACAATCCCAGGTTTAATGGATATGTCAATGGGAATCGTGGGCGAGATATTACTTAAGTTCCCTTCAGCAAACACATCATGTGCAGCCTCAGGAACTGTCGAGATGATAACAACGGTCGACAGAGTCGAAATCTGTTGATAGTTCTCAAGAGTATGTTGCTCCAAAAAAAGGATAGAACGATGATGTCCATCGTCCCAAGGGGTGTCTTCCATGACAGACATGATCATCTCGTCAGTGGGAAAAATAACATGAAAAGGATCAGGAGACAACTCATCAAGAGAGGGTGTAGAAGGTGTGGCCGATTGAATAGCTTGGTAGGAAGATTCAACTGGACTTAATGGCATTTCATCGTTGAAACGAAGATGCTCTCCAGGGTCAGGGACTATCCAAGGGTCGTGAGACACAAGAAGTTCATGAGGCACTGTGGATATCATGTTGATAGAAGAAAATTATGGTCGTGGAACATCGAGCGGTGGAATGGGGAAAGTACCCATTAACGAGGAGTCCTTTAAAAGGCCTACACCAGCGTTCTCATAACCCGGTGGGTTTTTAGCAATAAACGGTATTTTTCCAGTACGAGTATCAGAATTGAAGAAGGCGAGTTGGTCAATGGTGACAACCTTTCCTTGGTGAGGGAAACATACTACACGGAAAACTGTCGACACAATGGCATGCATGGAATCGATCCATCTATGACCAAGCAAAAGATTATAATCAAGAGGAGCGTCAAAGACTTCCACTTCGTCTTGGACCATTTTTCCTTCTAGCATGATGGACAATGAAGGCTTAAAACTGGAGCCATTGAAGGCTTTAAGAGTGTTATGGGATTCATTCAAAGGAGGAGAGCCAATGGATTTCCAACAAGCCAAAGACATAACACACGTCAAGGTACCCTCATCGATAACAGTTCGACAAATGTTCTTTTCAGAGACAACAACTTGGATCTGGAATGCAAGTTGAGGGGGTAACCTTGGAATGTGATCTTCCAAGTCAAATACTATCAAATTCGTATCCGTTGGGTCAATTCCACCAATATCCTTCAACAAGGCCTTCCGCTGTGTAGGACAAGTCTGAAGGACTTCAAGGGATGACATTGCATAATGTGCTTGGGCTAGATCTTCAACAATGTTGTAGTTCTGGGCCGCACGAGCATGAGGATTGAAAGCCAATTTCCAAACGATGCCCTTTGGGGGGGTCACATAACTTTGTCGAGGCTTGGTCATTTGAGATGAAGAGGACCGTTAGTAGGTGGAATCGTTGGAGAGGGTTGTACCAAAGAAGGGGGTAAATCATCAAACTTCTCCTTAGAAGGAGAATAATCTTTTTCTCGAGTAGTGAGCGCAACGTTGTTCTACTTAGAATCACCAGTACACATCAAAACATATGATGTGGTAGAAGAAGAGGGTTGGTTTTGGATGACCAATGGAGATTTTTGTTGAGACGGGAAGGGTTGGGACAAGACAACCGGTGTAGATGGTTTTGGAGCTCCTTGAAGGAACTTAGTGACCTTGGCACATCGTGGACAATCCTTCATGTAGTGATCATCACCATAGATAAGGAAATGGTATCGTGGTTTGCGCTTATCCCGATCGTCAACATGAGTGGTTTTAGTCTACTCTGTTTGATTAGTATTTTTTCCCTCCTTATTCTTACCTCTCTCTTTTTTAGATTTGTTTTTTTCGGCTGGGGTAGATTGAACGAAATTTACCTCAGAAGTCTTTCCGGTGGGAGTAGTAGGAGACGGAGCATTTTGAACATTAGAAGAAGAATATTTAGGGTTTGTGTTTGAAGTGGAATGTGATTGAGCTTGGGCAGTACCAATCACACCATCAGCCTCATGCAAGGCAGTTGGAGCAGTTGAAGTGCTGGAAGTATTAGGACGAGGTAAATCAGGTAGTAAATCATAAAGGGTTCTCGTTTGCAAATAAACGAGGTCAAGATATTGAGAACGACTTATAGCCTGCTCTTCCGTGACTATGCCACCCATAACAATCTCCTTACCGATTTCGTTCAAAAATGATTTTGTAAACCATTCAGCCAACAACTGATCAGGGAGCTCAAGTTTAATGAGACATCGTCTCCTTCGCCACTCATGGATATGATCAGATATATGAGTGCCTTTGCTTTGTTTGAAGGAAGTCAAAATCTCAATCCCTGTATCATAATGGATCGGTAACTGGTAATGTGTAAGGAAAGCCATAGCTAAGGTGTTAAAATCAGAGAAGAAACCTCATGGCAATTCAATATACCACTTCATAGAAGAATCGGTAAGGGTTCGTTGAAAAAGACGTAAATGAATAGAGTCATCCATCAACGAGTTGGATGAACACCATAGGTGAAAAGTCATAACGTGATTATTTGGGTCCTCTCCCACTTTGCCGTCGAATTTAGGAATGTCTGATAAAAGATTGGCTGGGATAACCGGCCATTGGGGAGAGTGATGAATAGGATCATTTAAAATCCTTGACAAATCTGGAAGATCAAAAGTGGCAAGAAAAGGTAACTATCGATTCACCTACAGATACTGGTGGCTTTGGGGAGGAAGACCTGTCGGCAAACTAGTAGGACGATAAGAAGTCTACATATAATGTGAAGATCCAAGAATATTTGGTGGTGGTTGAACAGGATAGTAGCTCATCGGATTATACCCTGGAATAGGGGCTTGTGTTTGAGCATTCGACCCCCAAATGGGATTAAATGATCCTGGATAAGGTTGGCCCATGCTAAGGGGTGTGACTGACGCAACTGGAAACTGCTGCCCCCCAGTCGATTGAGAAGTATTTTGTTTGATTCCAATACTGGGCCAAGGAAAGAGGTATGTTCTGCCCATAAGGTGGGGTTACCCCTCCCATGGAAGGTGGTGTACCAATTGAGGGAAATGTTCCAATTAGCATTTGCCAACTGAGAGGGGGTTGAGTTATACTAACTTGATGATATTGTCCACCAACCAGAAATTGATAAGCTGGAGTGAATGACGGAATAGCACCACTAGGATTAGGATTTCCAGTAGAAGACGAAGAAGGTCCTCCAAAAGGAAATTGAGGGAGTGTTGGAACAAAACCGGGAAGAAAGTGCCTAGAAGAAGAAGGACCACTAGGAGAGTCAGATGGAGTTTGCGCAGGAGTAGGAATGGTAGCATTCAACACACGGTATCCAGGTGGTAGTGTCGGATTGACATTGGGTGTTCGCGATGTGTTGATAGGAGCAAGACTAACCATAGTAAAACCGGTTGGAACACTCAAAGTAGTTGCAATATGGGCCATTTTGGCAGGGATAGTAAAGTGATAAGCGGTAGTCAACGGTATTGTCTCTAAATTAGAGATTTCAGAAATTACAGGTGGATTAATCTTAGAAATCACAGGGGAACTTGGACCAAAAAGGTCTCATCGAAAAACACCTGTAGACCAAAAAGGATCTTGGCCTTCTATACTAGGAAAGGGTCCAGTCGGAGATCTGGAATACACAACAATTAAGTCTCCGGAAGAGTCTGCTCGCATGAAACGTCTCTCAGAATCGAGGTTAAGTCGAAAGTCCTCTTGAGTATTTGTAATTCAAAAACGTTCTAGAGAGTCAGTGCATTCCACTTGTGGGGTGGTGATGACTGGGACTTCACTCTGCCGAGGAGATCCTCCAGGTGTGCTTGTAGGAAAGGGTTGTGAACCTTCCATATGCTCTGGAGATAAACCCTGCATTCTACGAGAACGACGTGGAGGAGATATTGTAAATGAGCAGCAAACTTCGTGAGTAAAATCCTATGGTCAACTTCGAGAAACAAACAACATGAGCTAGTAAACAAAATCTAGAAAGCAATACCAAGCAAACAATACCTTCTAATTTCCAAGCCACTAGTTGGTGATGAAATCCAACGTCATAACAATGAGATGAGAAAGGGCAGGGCTAGGGTGGAAAAGTTACACGGACGACCTACTTAACGGACTTACACCCTGGTTCAAGCTCCCACACATAATCGTGGGTATACCCTCCAAGGAGCCCGAGTGAGTTTGGTCAACGTCACTTCCAGGTACCGTGAAGACTTTCCCCTCCACTGTCACCTCGGGTAAGAACCTAGAGAGAAAGGCCACTAAGGACACCACCAAAAACAAGAAAGCCCCGGGGAACAGTCGATAGTCCGATCCACATGCAAGGGTAGGGTATCTAGCCCGAAATCAACTCAAAAGGATTCCACTCATCATTGTGGGTATACCTCTGAGTGATCCCCGTAATACGTGCAATCTCTACACTGATATCAACAAAGCAGGGTGAGTAACTCTGCCAATATCAATGTGACCTAGTGTTTGACCCTTGTGTGAGAAGGGATTCCCAGGACAAGATGTTGCAAATGGAATTTAACACTCCCTAACACAAGATGCTATTGTGTGTTTTTATCTTTTGGAGAGTGTATCTCTCTTCCTACTCCAAAGCACTAGCCTAGCTAAATGTTGGTGTAATAGAGCCCTAGAAAAGAGTTACTAGATAAATTTTATGATTACACAGTGTTATTAAGAGTTGTTGTTTACTCAAAGGAAATGAAGGTGAAACTTATGTGGTATCACTCTGACCCAACAATGCAAGGATGAAAATGAAATGTATCACTTTCCGTTCAATGAATCCTATGTATGGGAAAGAGAGAAATTTTTCCAGATCAACCTTGAACGACAAATGCAAAATTTCATTTAAAATGCAAATGCAAACAATCACTTATCAAATGACAATTCTCTATTGTGTCTTTTTCAAATACTTCAACAATCTCAATAATTTGATTTTCAATGTTTTCTAAAACGAAAAGAATTTTTTGAAAGAAAAACTTTTTTGTTCACTTTTCAAAAAGGACCCTCACTATGCCAAGGAGAGGACAGAAAATCAAAAACCAATAAACAAGCAATGATAAGAAACCCAATCCACTCTTTTAATGAAAGCAAAAATAAAGATAAAACCAATATAGCCTTCTCAACTGCAAAAAATGATCATTCAAACCAATAAGAAAATGAGAAAAAACCAAACACTCAACTTTCAACCAATCACTGGTTCTTAACTAATCAAACACACTCAAATTCTGAAGTCAGAGAGAATGTTTTTTCCAAGAAAATTCAAGAAACAAAATTCAATACATAAATGACAAGAAAAGCCTTGAAATCCTAAAATTGTTCATGCATGCAAACAAAGACAAGAAAGACACCAATCAATGGTCCAAAAAACACTTATGAGGCAATTAAACTGATCTGGGTAGTTAAATATGCCAAAACTCAAATCCAAAAATTTGAACAATGGAGTTTGCAGGCAGACAATATTACATAGTACGAGAATCACTGATTCTCGCAGGTGACCCTTGAGCAGGGTGCGAGAACCTCGCACTAAAACCTAAAGGAAATGTGCGAACTCTACCTATTCTCACAGGCTGCAATGAAGTACAATGCGAGAATGTCTGAACATAATCAAAATTTTGGAAAATGAAGCAAAATTGAAAAAGGCCTCTGGACCCAGAGGGTTTGTCAGGATATCCTGAAGACTCAGAGATTGATAGGACAGGAAAAACGTGAAACCAGAGCAAATGGCCATAGAAAAATATCAAAATCCACAAATAAAATTGGATTCTTCCCCAATGGAGTTTCCAATTTTGTTATTGGATAAATCCGTAGGGGCGGACACTAACCAATCTCCCTAGATCCACCTGGATCTAGAACAAAGCAAGACAGAACATGACTCTTTCCCTAGATTTTAACTATTGAATTAACTAGGAGGCAAGAAAAAATAACATACCTTATTATCGCTTCCTATGGTCTTTGTTGCTCCCGCTTCACTCCAGTTCTCTCGTGTGGCCAAGACCAAGACAACACAAACCAACCAAAGTGAAGATAACACAATCTATTCAACAGTCAATCTATGTATATGATCAAGGAATTATACAATAAAGTGGAAAAATCTTTATGGGAAAGGGACATGCTACTGTATCATATTAATGGAAAGTAAATATTACAACCTGAGCCTTGATGTTGCAAACTTCCTTTCGATGGCCCTTGGCTCCGACACACACACTTACTCAATCCTTGCATGAAGAAGATCAAATCCCCTTGATAGACCTACTGTAGTCTCCAAGCTGTTGTTCAAGCTTCAGTCCTTCACATAATTATTTCACCAATTCTCCAATGAATCTTGCTTAACCTTTTCCATGAGAATTCACTCAATATATAGGTGAGAATTAATTAATTACTTGGATAAGAATGATCCAAAAATATTAGGGAATCCAGTACTAGGATAACCATTCGAATACCATCTCATCCTTTTAGAAGATTCCCTTCTAGAATCATCGAGAACTCATCTTTTTCCTTGATTTAGGAAGAGTTCGCACCCTAGCAGTTCAACACAGTCTGAACTTCTCGCACTATGGCTTAAGGCATCCTACAAGAATCATACATTCTCGCACCCAAATATACTAGCAGCCTGCGAACAGTCTTCAAAAAGGAGTTTTCTTGGAAGAGATGAAAGTAACTTTTTCCCAGGAGAGAGTTCTTATGAAGAGCCTGAGTACAACATCATTAATACATCATCATGAGGACCAAAATCATGGGTAACACCAACGATATGGTCTCCCATTTCCATTCTGGTACTGGTAATGGCTGTAATAGGTTGGTTGGATGCTGATGCTCGGCCTTAACTTGCTGACAATCTTGGCACCTAGCCAAGTATTCTACAGTTTCACCCTTCATATTAGGCCAATAAAATAGTTTTCTAAGTGTTGTTATTGTTCTCTGGTATCCTAGATGGCCAGAATACGGTTTCTTATGCACTTCGTCCAAGATTATTAATTTTAAATCTACTCAATCTAGTATGTAAAGTCTGTTTTTAAATCGTAATAGTCCCTTCTTGTCGATACTTAGATCTGGTTTATCTGAGTTGGCGGTACTGTTTTGTAATTCTTCCATTATCTTAGTGTAATTTCCGTCGTTAATACATGTTGTCCTTATTCTTTGTTCCAGATCACTTTCTGCCCTGCTGATATTTATCTCAAATAACCCATGGACTCTTCTGCTTAAAGCGTCTGCTACCTTATTTTTCTTACCCTTGATATGTCTGACCTCGAAGTCAAATTATCTCAAGAAGGCTATCCATCTTGCTTGTCTTGCATTAATATCTAGTTGGCTAAACAGATATTTTACCCCACTATTATCCCTCAATAGTAGAAATTTTCTACCCATTATGTAGTGTCGCCACATTTTTAAGGCATGTATTACTACTGCCAATTCTAAGTCATGAGTGACATAATTTTTCTCATGTTCTTTTAATTTCTGGGACTCATAACAAATAATGTGTCCTTACTGAGTTAGAACACCACCTAGTCCTTCTTTACTTGCATCAACACATATGGTGAAGTCTTTATCTAGGTCTTCTACCTTCAATATGGGTGCAGTTGTCAATAATTCCTTCATCTTGTTAAAACTGTCTTGACACTTCGCTGACCAATTAAACTTGGTCCCTTTCTTTTGTAATGATGTGATAGGGTAGGATATCTTGGAAAACCCTTTTATAAATCTGCGGTAATATCTGGTGATTCCCATGAATGACCTAATTTCCGCTACATCCTTAGGTACCTGCCATTCCATAATGGATTTTATCTTCTCCAGGTCTACGACAATGCCTTCTGCTGAAATTACATGTCCTAGATATTGTATTTCCTTTTGATAAAAGTCACACTTGTGAAATTTGGCATACAGTTTGTGTTTCCTCAACGTTTGCAAAACTATTCTTAAGTGTTCATCATGTTCTTCCTCCATTTTAGAATAGACCATAATATCATCGATAAATGATACTACGAACTTGTCTAAGTACTGACTAAAAATATTGTTCATCAGGCACATAAATGTGGCTAGTGCGTTAGTGAGTCCTAAAGGTATGACTAAAAATTTGTAGTGTCCATATCTTGTTCAAAAAGATGTTTTTTTTATGTCCTCGTCTTTTATCCTAACTTGATGATAACCAGATCATAAATCCAACTTTGAAAAGATCTTGGCCCCACCTACTTGATCGAACAGATCATTTATCCTTGGTAAGGGGTATTTGTTCTTAATGGTCATTTTGTTTAGTTGTCTATAATCGATACATAGTCTTGGAGTACCGTCTTTATTTTTCACAAAGAGGACTAGTGCACCCCACGGTGAAACACTCGGTCTGATATACTCTTTGTCCAACAATTCCTGTAATTGTATTTTTAATTCTGTCAGTTCTGGTAGACTCATTCGGTAAGGTGATTTTGAGATAGGGGCTGAACCAAGTAATAATTTTATGGAGAAGTCTATTTCCCTTATAGGAGGTAATTCTGGTATCTCATCCACGAAGATGTCTCTAAATTCACGTAGGACAGAAAAGTCTTCTAACTTTGGCTTATCTTATTTTTCTAACAGATTCGTTACTTGGATGGCATAAACTTGATATCCATTTCTCATACATTTCTTGAGTTGCATTGTTGAAACTTGTTTTATTGATACATGTTTTGGTATTCCTTCGGTTGTTCTAGTAGTGCCAAAATCATCTTTATAGTTAAGTAACTTTGTATAAAAATATAGTACTTCTTTGTGTTGTTCCAACCAATCCATCCCAATAATCATATCGTAAGATCCTAGTGGTAGGATGTTCAGATTTGTTCTTATATTTTGACCATCTAAGTTGAACTCAAAATCAAAAATAAATTCAACTACTTTCCTTTTAGTTCCTGTTTCTAGTTGTACCAGCCACGATTTTGCATGCTTCAGTTTCTTAAGTTTGTTTGACTCTACTACATCAGGAGTAATATAACTTAACATAGCTCCAGGGTCAATTAAAATAGAAATTTGAGAGTTATTGATTTTACCTTTGATCTCTACCACAGAGGACTGGTGGTCATCTTGCCAGCCATCTATGGTTGCATTTATCTGATGCAGGCTTCTACCAACATCACCCATCATCGAGGCTTCCTACAAATTATGAACAACAGTTCTATTGACTGAAATTAAATGTGGATAGTTCCTCCTTATATGAGGTTCTCCACATTCCCAACACTTTAATGGCTCGCGAGAGCTGTCCCCAAACTTCTTCATTCCGAGATTTACCGGTTTACCACTGCCTTGTGTATTCAGATGATTGGAGTGAAAATCATTTCTCGAAAATATTTTTGTTGCATTCTGATAAGGAACTGGCTGGTATCCCTTCTTCCGCTGGTTCATTCGATCTTGTTTCTTATCCTTCTAGGCTTTGGGAAACTCTACTCCCTGCTTATACTGGTCATAGCACATTCGTGCTTTCCTGAATACTTCACTCAAGGATTTGGGGTTGTCAAACTCAATTCTGTCCCTGTAGGACTATGGTAAACAACTTAAGAATCACTGGATTTTTACCTTATCCTACCTTAGTAGTTCCAAACATTTATTTATAAGGTCCTCCATCGTCATTTGTCCAAGTCGTAACTCATAAAATTCTTTCGTTTTCCTTTCATAATAGCTTTCATAAAGGTATTGTTTCTTGAAATACTTCTTAAAGTCAAACCATTCCAACTGTTTCTCCTTTAGGCCCTTGGCCAATTTCAGGTCTTTCCACCAAATGTTGGCCTTCCCTTTCAGATTGTAGATGGCCATTCTGACCTTCATATTACTGGAATAGTTGTAGATCTGGAAGTATTTTTTGATGTCCAACAACCATGCCTCAATGTCTTCTCCTGTCTTGGATTCTCCATCAAAGGTAGCTGGTTTAATCTTTTTAAATTCTTCTTCAAGGTGGTCTACTTGTTTTATTTTTCTTTCTATTTTCATTTTGTCTTCAGCTGAAGGTGTTCTTTCAGACGAACTGTCTCCTTTTTCTGTTTCCAACCCAGAGTTCTTGGAGGCCCTTTTTCTGACCTCTTCGTCATGGTTATCATCCTTTGGGATTTTCTTGGTCATTATACTGCGCAGCAGGACTTCATTTATCTCGTGTTGTTCCTGCTGTGCTTTCTTCAATTTCTCATTGTTTGCTTTGAAAACCTACAACTCAACAATAAGATTCCTCATTGTTTCTAGTACTTATGTAGGAGATCTTCCATCACTATTTTATCTTTATTTCCTTCCATTCTGATTTCTACATCATCATGAGCTTCCATAATTCACACAAAACATAAATGTGTTATGTTTGTAACAAAAAGGTCTATTAGTTTTGCATAGATTGAAATATGTGCTAAGAAACTAATGTGGCCCTGTTTAGGTCCAGTGTTGTAACCTTTTTCTCTGATACCATATGTAATGTTTCCCAAAATTCCTAACAATTTTTTTCTTTTAGTTTTACCGTTCTTATAACATACTCATACCACAATTGTATAGTGCTTTGAAAAAATCCTAGTTGTTTATTATCTCACCCCTAAACATAATACGATGCATTAAAATCCTTATTACATCATTGAAAAGGGGGTTTGGACTTAAGACTTTTAGAATTAATTCACATACCTGCATATATAATATTCTTGTTGTGTACCATAATCGTACTTTGAAGGGTATCCTTTAACCTTGTCTAGCGGGACTACAGGCCTTGTACAAGTCTATTGGGATACTTACATGGAACTTTAGTGGCTACTTCGTGACATCTTTAGGTCCTGATTCCTATTCCAAGTGGGTTTGATACAATCTCTATTCTTCTTTGAGTGTAACATATAATCATTAGGAGTTAGAGAGACCACTCTAGTTTTGTAAGTGCGGTGTGTCTTTGTATATGCATAGTTATTGTGAGGTACACATAGAACTGACATTAGGTGGTTAGGGTTTTTGCAAAGGTACACACTGTTCTTTCCTAAATTGAAAACGAAGTTGGAGTCACTAGTTTCGGATGTGACTTTCTAGTCCGTCAACTAAGCATTAAATGGAAAGAAACACATACAAGCATTAAACCAAAGCCTCAACTAGCTGTCATCCACATTCATTAACTAGTGATGTGAAATACAGGAGAAAAAGTTGTGTATTAAATAGGGTCCTGACTATTACATTAAAATTTCTCTACAATGCATTTCCTCGGCCTCATGTTCAACTTGCATGCCCATCGATTTTTTTCCACCTTGCCCTAATCACGTGGTTATGGTACTTCACACTATCTCTCTTATTAAACCAGGACAAGTACTCTCATGGATAGCATTCAACGTTCTCTTGGGTTGTATGACTTGGCAGTAATACCCTATTACCCATTATACTGTTACCGCTTCTGGTGTTAGACTCAGTCATCGATGGAGTTACTTTCTCTGTGTGGGAAGGAGTCATCTATCCACCTCTCTCTTAACCTGGTAAGTTTATTTGAACCCTATTATAATGCCTGTGTATTATGGTTTTTTAGGTAACTACTGGCTAAAATATTTAATGAAGTTTTGATGGTCTTCATTGTTCTGTGAGGTTCCCATCTAAGATTTTGCAGACTTGGAATAGTTTTCCCCATGTTTTCGGTCGGTTTAGTTAGGGTACGATTCCCTGTGGAAAGCTCTCCTGTTGCTCTCCAAATTCCTCTAAATTGTTCACTAGTTACTAAGTCTATCTTATTATCTTGGAATAATGGAGGTATTACAGAACGAAAGAGGTCTTTGTTCTCGGCTAGTTCTTCTTACATCAGTCAAGAAAAGTACAGTGGTAAAATAATTTTCTTCAGGGTTCCGTCATTTGGAACAAAAAATCTACAAACATTTCTATCTCCATACCTAGATCCTACTTAGGAGAACCTGAGACTGGAGATGTCTTCTTGGTTGGTAGTTCTGAATTATTTTCCTATACTACGGCGGGTATTTTATTTACGGAACAAGGTATCCCTCGAAAACCCATCACTCTGGAGTCCTGTCATGACCCTATGTCTATTATTTTGTTTCTAGATTCTATACCTTCTTTTTTTTTGGCATATACAAAAATTACAGCCTCCATACAAGGTGGATTCTATCTGTCGAATAATTTTTGAAAAAGGAATAAAAGAGGTTGTATGTGTGTCATGAATTATATAGTCTGTGGTTAAATTGGCAGCATTCATTTCCTTTCCAACATATTGATTCTATCTATTGGCATAAATTAACAGAGAGAATAGTTCTCTCTTAATTTTGAGAAAATGTTTTTCTTTCGCCAAAAGACATTCGTACATTAATATTCCTTAGGTCAATAAGATTTCATGTTGCACCATGATGCTTTTAGGATATGGTTGAGTAAGTCTCTGAATTAGTTTATAAATTGCATTTCTTCAAGAGAAAGATTTAGTCTCTGAATTAGTTTATAAATCGCATTTCTTCAAGAGCAAGATTTTGATTATTATCTAAGGGTGGGGCCTTGTTGTATGCAAGGGTACCCATCAGGACTCTATCATCACATCTCCCCCTTTCGAGCTATCAGATAGAGATTCAACAGTGTCGCGAAAGGACAAGTGACCTCCATCCCTTGAGTTAAGTACAGACTCTTAATTATTTGTATGGCAACTTTATTTCTCTTCCTTCTTTTATGGACTCTATTGTGTGTTTTTGAATGATCTTCTTGATTGCAAATTTTTATGTGGTTATTAATTTTAATCTCTATGTTTTCTTCCAGGGTCTCTTCCCCTCTGATATTCCCAGCTTTAGGAGGGCTTCGGAACCCATAAAAGGTATTCAGTTTCCAAGATAGGGCTTTGTTAAGATCAGGCAACGACAATGTTTAGCCTAGGATTACATTTTCCGAATCTTATAGTCGGACGAATGACTTTATCTCTATAATTCTTTTGTCAGAAATAAATGGAAGGGACTTCCATTATTTTAACGCCTGATAAAAAAGCTTCCTATCGTGGTTGGGTGCAGACTATGTACTACTGTTTTGATTTTGGAACTTTAATGATTTTGGAACTTTAATGAGATCAAGTATGATTATATACATATCTCTCCATGAAGGATTCCTCTTACTTGTATAGCAAAAATAATAATACTTGGTTTGCATAGTGCTTGACCTGATATATATACTTTGGGTATTATTACAGTCCCGACCTGATATATACTATGATCATTATTTACATTTCAGAATATGAAAGATTTACTTGAATTTCCCCATGTTCTCTATAAGGATGGTCCGACAGTATCGGTCATTGGATTTTTTCCTTTAGAGAAATATAAATGTTAGATATAGTCGTTATTTGTTAATAGGGTTTGGAAATTTCGATTTTAGCGTCTTATATAATATATAAAAGGGTTCCAGACTTTCCTAAATTTCAGATTTTCCAAACTTTACACATCTGGCATTTCATTTGCATGTGTTTGATGCATATTGTTGGTCAGCATATGATTCATATCATACATGGACAAACATATATAATATTAACTGTTTCTGTTGTAGATAGTCAACTTCAGTTTTGTTGTACAGATTCCCAAAAATAGCGTATTGATATGTGTGTGTGTGTGTGTGTGTGTGTGTGTGTGTGTGTGTGTGTGTGTGTGTGTAGCATATATAGGTAAATTTTCCTATACACGTCTTTATGAAAAACATGTCATACAGGGGGTATTTATTTTGCTTCTGAACTTACTAGTACATGAGTTGAGACTCATAGGTATACTATAACTACCTACAGAAATATAACTATTCATAGATGATGATATACTTGATCCCAATCACATCATGCACATGATTTGTCTACTCAACAGAATTAATTAAAAGTGTGATTTAGCCTAGAGGTTATCCTATTACAAGATTAATGAAATTCTGTAGGAATAGTTCTTCCCGTTAATACATCCAATGACACTAGAATTTACTTAGCATTATGTTCCAGCAGAAATAATCCCTTCCTAATTGATGAATAGGAGGTATTTGGTTAGTCTCTAATCACAAAAACATTCGACCAAGGTTCATTCATAGAAATAACTAAAATGCAGATCTATTAGTGATCATAATATTTAACCAAAGATGGAGTAGAATAACTTATCTGAATCAATTCGCGTAAAGACAAAGGGAACAACCACATTCCTTCCAACCATAGAATAGGGTAGACAAATCCCTTGTCCTATTCACCCCCTATCCCGACCATCAATCCATGAGGGAAAACTTGGAATTTCCTCTTCAACAATGTCTTCCTCTATCAGTAATCTTCTCCTTGCCTCCCACTCATCAAGTAGTGTTCATAACAACAAGTGACTAGGAATATTATTTCCCAGCATACTTGGCAGTGTCTTGCCTCCTCACATATGCTATTTATCCAGACCATATTTTTGCCTAGGTCTTTTTCCCTCTCTTGGGAATTTTCGCAGCTTTCTAAATCCCTGATTTTCAGGGGCTACCAATGGCCAAATATCTAATTTTCCACTTGTAACAATCAGCCTAGAGGTAGTTCCAACATGTTCCCCACTCATAGAGTCATGGTCAGCTGATTTTTAACATGGTTGTTCCATTTGTCCTCCTGCAATCAATATAAAATATTATGTTTTCATACAAGTGTCATAGTCAAATAGTTAGTTGGGTCAAATCAGATCTCTGCCCAACAGTCCTAATAATTTATTACAATTATCAAATTCGAAATTTAGAATGCCATAAATGGCAAAATTTTCCAAATTTGAATTTACTAAAAACAAAATAATTTTCCAACAAATTTTTAAATTTCAAAAATACTTTATTTTTGGGGATGTCGTAGTCATGACATCCACTTTCATCATCATTATCCCTTGGCTATTTCATAGCCCAATAACCTACAGATTAGTGTGTAACAGAAACTCATACATATCTATGCATTATCATCATGTAATTGCATACAACCATAATTTCAATTCGGTATCCGTGTACCAACAACTTTAACATCAAAGTTTTCATGTTAGAAATAGATCTCATAATATCCCATAATTAAATTAACGACACCCTTTCATAGAATTATCATTTACATAATAGATTGCATCATATCCAACATCATTCAAATAGCATTTAAATCTTCATAGGATTCACATTCACACAGTATATCACATCATATCCTACATCATCAATAACACTTAAACATTCATAGAATTTACATTCACATAGTAGATCACATCATATCCATCATCATCAATAACATTTAAATATTCATAAAATTTACATTCTCATAATATGTCATATCATATCCATCATTATTCAAATACATTTAAACTTTCATAAAGGTTCATATGTATTAAAAGTTCAAGTGTCTCATTTAATAGTTTCACTGTGAATAGAAAATAAAGGTGCTTAGGCCTCAGGTAATCCTATTTGTCTAAGTCAAAAGGTGGCATTACAAACACCCAAACTTCGATAAAATATTCTCAAGGTGGTCAAAAAGTGAGGGAAAATCTCATCATAACGTCTTGGCATATTCCCAAGTAGCAGATCCTAGACTATATTTGTCCCATTGGACCTTAGCTTGGTCTACCAGACGATTTCTAAGTTGTCTGACTCTACGGTCCAATATGTGTAATGGTTCTATCGTGAGGGTTCCTTTGTTCGATACCTGCATTTACTTCCAATTAAGTTTATGTGATTCATCAACAACATAATGACCTAGAACAAATACATGAAAAACATTATGAGTTTTATGCAAGTGGGGTGGTAGTACGAGACGATAGGCGACGAGTCCAATTTTATCTAGGATTTTGAACAGTCCTATAAATCGAGGTGAAAAATTTCTCCCCTTCCCGAACTCTATGGTACTCCTATTAGGCCTGATATGAATGAAAACCTGATCTTCCACTTTATAACTTTGATCAGTCCTATGTGCATCCGCATAACTTTTCTATCTATCTTGTGCTTCCTTTAGTCTCTGCCTAATCTGGATCACCTATTCCTCCATCGCTTGAATCATTTCTAGCCCAAATGTTACTCAGTCTTCTAACCTCTCCCAACTCAACGACGTTCTACATGGCCTTCCATACAGATCTTTGTAGGGTGGCATTCTGATGGAGCTATGAAAACTGTTATTATAGGAAAACTCTACCGAAGGTAGGTACTTCTCCCAATAGGTTTGATTATCCATGACATACATCCTAAGCATGTCTTACATGACTTGATTTACTCTCTCAGTTATCCCACCTGTTTCAGGATGATAAGTTGTGCTTAAGTTCAACTGAGTCCCCAACGCTGACTGCAAACTTGTCCAAAACCTAGAAGTGAATCTAGAGTCCCTATCTGAAATGATCTTCTTAGGTACCCTTTGCAAATGGATGACCTCACTTACAAACACACGTGCCACATCAGTGACATCATAAGTGTCTCTAACCATAGTAAATGGAGCACTCTTGGTTAACTTATCAACTATCACAAGAATGGCATTGTGTCTATGAGATGTGAGCGACAACCCCACAACAAAATCCATGGAAGTGACTTGCCACTTGGACATAGGAACATCATGTGGTTTTAGGAGACCTGCCAGGTGATGGTGGTCGGCTTTCACTTGTTGACATTCTAGGAATTTGGCGATGAAATGGAATACATCGTGCTTCATGCCTACCTAGAAGAAAAGCTTCCTCATGTCTGTGTACATCTTCTTCACACCCAGATGCACACAAAAAATTGCTCTATGGGCTTCCTTCAGTATGATTCTTTGAATATCCCCATCTTCAGGGATGTACATCCTTCCTTGATATATCAATAGTCTGTCTTCTTCCAGACTATATCCTTCATACTTTGGATCTAATTCCCCCCCACTCTGGAGGTTTGAGGTAACCTTTAAATACCAACTGTCTCCAAGGAGTTGTGTCAACACACGTTCCCTCAGATTGACTTTTAAGGGTACCAAGGAGAAGACATGTGGCCTCCTACTCAAGGCATCCATGACCACATTTTCTTTTCCCTTGATATATGAAATACCAAAATCATACTCACTCATGAACTCACTCCATCTCCTTTTCCTAGCATTTAGATCCCTTTGAGTGAAGAGATGATTTAAACTTTGATGGTCTATTTTGAGCTCAAAGTTTTTCCCCACTATATAGTGCCTCCAAAGTTTCAGAGCTAGCATTAGAGCTACCAACTCTAAATCACGAGTGGCATAAATTTCCTCATGTTTCTTCAAATTCCTTGATGCATAAGCTATCACTCCTCTATCCTACATTACCACGGCCCCCAACCCTTGCTTCAAGGCATCTGTATAGACTGTGAAGTCCTTTTCCATATCCGACACTTGTAGAATTGGTGCACTAGTTAGTAACCTTTTAAGCTCGATGAATGCACTATCACATTCTTCTGTCCATTCATACTTGACCCCCTTGTGCTTCAAAGTGGTGACAGGTTTCGCTATTTTATAGAACCCTTCCACAAATCTCCGATAATAACTTTCCAACCCCATGAAGCTGCTTACCTCATGAGCATTTTTCGACATTGGCCATTCCATGATGGCCTTTACCTTTTCTGGGTCCACGGAGATTCCTTCCCCGGAAATGATATGACTTAAATAGTGAATTTATTTCTAGAAGAAGGAGCACTTTGACAACTTCCCATACAATTTGTTCTCTCTGAGGCAGGACAACACCACTCGCAAGTGTTCCTCGTGTTCTCTTTCATTCTTTGAATAGATGAGAATATCATCTAAAAATACTTGTACAGAGCGGTCTAAGTACTTCCAAAATACACCATTCATGAGGCTCATGAATACTCCTGGCATATTGGTCAATCCTAAAGGTACTACAACGAACTCATAATTCCCAAACTGAGTTCGAAAGGCAGTTTTAGGAATATCGCCTTCCTTAATCCTTAACTGGTGATACCCTGATCACAAATCAATTTTTGAGAATACCGCTGCTCCTTTCATCTGATCAAAGATATCATCTATTCATGGAATTGGGTACCTATTTTTCACTATAGCACAGTTCAAGTCCTTGTAATCTATACATAGTCATAAGGAACTGTCCTTCTTCTTCACAAAGATTACTGGTGCACCCCAAGGTGATACACTGGGCATTATTAGCCCTAAGTCGAGTAGCTCTTTCAACTGCATCTGCAACTCACAAAGTTCTGGCATTGTCATCCTATACAGAGTCTTGGAAATTGGTTTTGCACCAGGTTTTAGCTCAATAGTGAAATCAAGCTCCCTCTCAGGAGGTAACCCTGGCAACTCACTCAGAAAAACATCTTTAAATTCTGAAAATACTGGGTATTGATCCAAGGAGGGTCCTTTCCTTTCACTCACTGCTTCCACTACATAAATTCGACACCCTTTCCTCATGCACCGCTTAACCTTCATAATTGATATAAAGAGTAGAGACACCTTTCTCCGTACACCTTGGATCTCTACTGGCCTTCCTTTTTCATCAACACAAAGCACCCTTTTTGCGAAACAATATACCATAGCTCGATGGGCTTCTAACCAATCCATTCCAATGATTAGGTCATACGCCCCGAGAGCAGTGACGTATACCTTCAACCTGGTAGTACACACTCCCAGGTCTACTAGAAAATTATCAATGCTAGATCCTACTGCTTTTTTTTCCTCCGAAGCCATCTTGACTTGTTTAAAGTCATCATGCTCATAGACTGCCAACCCACTCCTTTTTAATGTAGATGGTGAAATGAAACTATCTATAGCACTAGAATCAAATAAAATTTTAACATTGATATGATTTAGCGTACCTGATGATTCCACCACTGTGGATTGATGTCTTTCCTGATGATTATTAACTGCGGCATAAATATGGTGGCTACCACTTACTCTTCCCATTGGGGCCTTTCCTTCTCTATGCACAAATCCTGATTGTAACTCTGGGTAGTCATGATGGTAATGGGGTCCTCCACACCCCCAACATGTAACATGAGATGGAACCTGCGCACTACTTTGTGATGGTATCTGAAATGAGCTCCTTCCCCTAGAACCCCTGCCCCTACTAGTTGTTCCCTGAGATGGTCATGGACCTACCTGTGTCATTGGTGATTAACAGGATGCTGCACTCACTTCCATTGAAATACTTGTAGCGACTATCCTTGGTGCTTCTCTATTACCATATGGAGGTTTCCTTGAGCTGCCTCCCCTGGAAAATGTCCTAGGGGCGTTCCCCACGAATCCAGGACGATGCAGAAAGGTCGACCTCATACCTCCATTTAAGTTCATGTGTTCCTCAGCATAACATGCATTTTCTACTCCTTTTTCTACCGAAGATGGTTTCCACATCCGCACCATGGCCCTTATCTTAGGGTTTAACCCATAGACAAATCATTCCGCCTGTTGTTGATCATTATCCATGTATGAAACATATTTGAACAATTCCATAAACCTGATCTCGTATTCTTCTACGGTCCTGTTTCCCTATACTAGAGCATGAAATGCTCCCACCTGTTGTTCCTCATAGTAAGATGGTAGATATTTCCTTTGGAACCTTTCCTCAAAATGTTCCCAAGAGACAGTGTTTAGGGTAAGGTGCAAATGCCTCTCCAGGATTCCCCACGAGTTCAAGGCACTGTCTCTCAACTGAAAAATCACTATCTTCACCTTTGAAGTGGACACATAGTCTCTTAAGGAGAAACACCTTGTCATGCCTTCCAACCATGCCTCTTCACGTTCAGTGGCACGACCCCCAACAAACTCTGGAAGTTTGATCTTATGTAGTTCTCTAGTGATGTCTTAAGGTGGAGGCCCTCCCCCTAAATCCCTCGACGCTTCAGGATTACCCATTCCAGATGGTGGGGGCTCCACTATGATCCCTGCTGGCTGACACCCCTTTAAAGTCTCATTAATGACCTCCAAAGAGCACAGAATGAGGGCTAATTCAGGCGATGGTGGTGGCAGTGTTGGTAGTCCCTGCAACGATGCCCCTCTGCCTCGATTTCCTCTCATCCTAACCATCCTGTATAATTGAATCTGCATCAACCAAAGTTTGTCAAGGAGATTCTAGGGCAGTTCACATTTGTGCAATTTAAACTTAAAAAAAAACAGGGTTAGGCGTAATTTTTTTTTTTTTAACTTGTCTGTAAACAGACGTTACTCTCTTTAGGGGAAGTGGCTAGGTCAGGGTCGAAAGCCTCTAAGATCGATGTTTTTTCCTAAGGAAACTACTAACTTTCTCGCATGTGATCAACACATTTAACCTGTCATTACTATCATGGCATAGTGGTGTACGATCTATGGTGAAAACTCTATACTCGGTGGATAGGTCACTGGTTCAAAACTCCTCCGCTCCAACAAAAATTTAATCAATAAAATATGGAAGCTTTAATGTGGCGCAATGGTATTCAGGCCTTTGAGAAAGCACTGCGCTTGGAGAAAAGGTCTCTGGTTCGAGTCCTTCTAACTCCAACAATTTACTTAATCAATAAAAATAAATTTTATTAGTATCATAATGTTATGTTAATCATTAAATGTTTTTAATTATGTTAATGCTAATTACACATCTAATTAATTAATCAATCAATTACTAATTAATCAATTACTCTATTTAAAAATAATTAATCAATTAATTATTTAAAAATGAATAAAATAAAATAAAAGTGAAATTAACAAAAGAAATTAAATAAAGTAATTAAATATAATTTAGATTTTAATCATAATTAATTTATAAAATAAATAAATAATAATAAATAAAATAATAAAATAAAATAAAAATAAAATAAAATAAAATTTAGTAGGGCACGCATGAAGCGCACGTGCTCTCCCGGGCTCTTATTCCCCCTAAAAACGTAATCCTCCCTTACCCCCAGTCATTTCTCATCCCTTCCACACCACCTCTGCCTCTGCAAGGTCGAGGGTTCATTTTCATTTGTTATTATTTTTTTTTGTTTTGAAAGGCACCATGGCTAGAGGTCTTCAAGCCTGAGCAAGCTAGCCAAGTCTCTTATGACTTCCTTATCCATTTTGTTTTTTCTTCTTCTTTATTCTTAGATTATTTCTCATATTTGTGTGGCCAGTCGTTCGACATTGTGTTGCAGGTTCTTGGCTTGGTTTGGGCGCCGACTTGGCTACCTGTCACAGGTTCAAAAACCATGAACCCCCACTCATTCCTTTTTTTGTGAACCATGCTTGTGTGTAATATGTTGTGCCTGCAACATTGAGCAAAGGATGACCCTTATGGTCTCCTCCCTTGTGACTTGGCCTGAATCTTGGTGCTTGTGCACTCGGTCTCATCTTTGAATTGTATTGTGTTTTGCATGTGTTAACTCATGTTATGTTGTAGGTGCTTGGCGAGGGTAGTTCAGTTGGGAGAGCATCAAACTGAACCACCCCTCATGAGCTCCTCCTTTGAGCCATCCCTCATGGCATAGTGCTTGGTACGTGCTTCCTTGTACATTGAAAGTGGGTTCATATTGTTCATATTTTCTTCAGGTATGAATCCAATGATAGTTTGAGAGTTTATATTACTGATGCTAAACAACAGTGTTGGGAAGTTACAGGAGATATTGGGCATAGATATGGTGGGGTGAATATTAGTGAGGTTTCTAAGAACCATATTCATGAATTGTTGTTTACGTACTCCAACAATCCATTCAGCTTTGCAATCACAAGGCGTTCAAGTGGGGAGACTCTCTTTAATTCCACTTTAAATAACAATGGTGATTTATTTGGGAACATGGTGTTTAAAGACCAATACTTGGAGGTGTCTACTACCCTTCCATTGGTTTCTTCACTGTATGGATTGGGAGAGAGTACTAAGCAGGGATTTCCTCTCAATGGGAATCATAACTACATGATCTGGAATTCAGACATTGGCAGTATGAATACGAATTTGGATCTTTAGGGGTCTTGTTTGTTTTATATGGATGTGAGAGCAGGAGGTGTTGCTCAACAAGGATGCTTTGTTTTTTCTCTCTTGTTGTACAAGGAATTCATTGAATTCCATTTAAATACCATATAATTTCCTAAATAGTTCTAGTGATTGAGGAGGCAGATGAATTGTGAAAGTTAAAATTAGGATTGTGTCTGTTCTCTCTATTCAAGAGTTATTTTGGAGTGGATATTGAGTACTCTAGATATGTTTTTTTTTTTGAAGATTAATTTGTAATGAAAAATGCATGAATTCACATGAAAACAACAGTGGAAGTAGCGATAGTACAGACGACAAATTTAAATGACGCATATTGTACTGACGGAAACCAACAATGGAGTTATGGACAATGAATTTAAATTGCATTGATTATCAGTGGCAGGACCCCACGAATTGCATAAGATATCATATAGTTGGCGGTTTGATCAAACTGTTCGATTGATGAACACCAATTATTGATCGTACAACTGCTGTAATTAATTCTACTGCCGGATGAGCAAAGTATGGGTGATGTAGATGTAATATGTTATTTTGTTGATCCAATCTTGGCCCTTATTCACATGAAGTCTCCAGTGTCTTTTACAACTAAAGAGTTTAGATTTGTGGTAATTTTGTGGTTTTCTTATGTAGCTCTTCCTTGGTGCTATGTGTGAGTGCTCACTCGTCATCCATCCTCTACCCTAAAGGATTTCTAGTCAAGTAAGGTATAAATGGCACTGATTTCCCCTCTATTTTGAGTTTCTCTATATTTTTTTTGTCATCGGTTTTGGGTTTCCTAGGTTGTACAGGGTTAGATGCATCTACAATATGGGTATTATTGTGATTATTTTATGATCTTGTTTCACTTTATTTTACCATATGTAACTCCATTAACAACAATGAAGAGTTTTTTATTTTGTATAAAGTCTCATTTACGAGTCGATTTGTTATTTACCAATTGTTAAAGATATAAAATAATAATTATATAAATATATGACATATTATATAAATGTGGTATAATGAAATACCCATGATTGTTTTACAATATTTACAGTATGTAACTCTTATTAATTCTCAGTGTGTGTAGGTGAAGAGTCATTCTTACAGGTGGCTAGAACCAGGGAGAATCTCTCTTTTTCTAATGCATATACCCTCCTTCAATTCTCCTAGGAAGCATGCACACTCTCACGCATGCACACTCTCACGTTCATTGTCTACTTAGGGTTCTAGGTCATCTCTGTTTATTTTTTTATTTTGTGTTGCTTCAAGGGTTTTAGTCTGTAGGATGGGACTTGTTTCAAGAAATAGTTTGCACAATTATGGGGGTGGTAAAGCCCTAGGTTTCAGTGTAGTGTCCCCAAGGCCGAGCCCCGTTATAGATCATGTTATATGCAAAGAATTGTAAATATGTTCTATAGGCTGGTAAGCCAAGTTTTGTATAAGCTGTAGGCTTATGAGTTTTTTTAGGCCAGGGAGCCTAAGTGTTGAAGGCCAAGAGCCTGTTAATGTACTTGTATGTATGCAGGTCAATTAATAAAATATAAATACCGCCAGTGCAGACCGACCACGATGAATGAGTGATGGGGGACTGAGCATCCACAGAAGGGGCAATGAACTAGGGGCTGGAAGATGGGAAAGGGGCTGAGTGAGGAACCTAGGGGCTAAGCCTAGGGGGCTTAGGCCTGGAATAATATTTTATTATTATTATTCCTAAAAATCCATGTGCATGTTATTTTATCCTAAGTCCTTTTGAAAGACCCGTGATTTCCCAAGTGGTGGAAGGAAGGTGTACGGATGGAATGCATGCAGTTCCCAGGGTGACAAGTGTCAACCCTGGTGCATGCAAATAAAAATGAGACAGAAAGCCGTGAAGGGGGTTTGGACTCCATTCGACCGGATTGTCGGGGAGGGAAGAGTAGGAGCCAGTCTGCAAGAAGTCTGTGTATGTCTGTCACAGAGAGAAAACCTGTGTTTTGCGTGGAAGGCGTGTGTACAAACCTCTGTTAGGAGCTGTGTAGTCGGGGCCTATCTCTGAGATAACCTATGAGTGTAATTCCCAGCTTGCGAGAAGCCAGTGAGAATCTCGGGAAGAATCTTGTGGATTTGGGGAAACTGAGTTAGCTTGGGTGTGAAGTCCCTGTTCCAAAAACATTGTTGTGAGATCATCTAGCGATTGCTGAACCAAATTGGGGAACCTGTGTCTATGTTTCCTGTAGATCATTGTGACTGCGCAGTACAAGACTGCGTGAGGCTTGTTGGCCTGTGAGCGACTCCTCCAGGTGAGAGAGTGAGCAAAGGGAGAAGAGGACTCCTGGAAGGAACCCTGTAGCTGTCATAGAGCCCAGAGAATTCTGGTTCGGTCTGTTCCTGTAACCCAAGGTAAGGGAGACTGGCAGCCGAAGGACTGTCCAGGTGACAGAGAAGGTGCACTCTCCTGGGGTGGAACAGGCATGTGGGGAATGAGGGTCGGTGTGCAGTGAGCGTGGGAGATTCCTGGGAGAGCTTCTTCCTGGTGAATGTGTATGTGCTATCTTCCCTGTAACCTCAGCCTAGCCTAGGATTCCTTGCCTTGGGGTGGAGCTCGGTCCCAGCTCGGGGGTGACCTACTGTTGAGCTGATGAACAGTGTGGTCTAAGGCTAGGAGGTTCGTGGAAGGCCTGCACTTGGTTGGTGATTTATCCAGTCGATAAAAGATAAGTATTGAAATATGGTTTATTACATTTGAACCTGACTGTGTTGTTTTGTATCATGTTTTCCGCTGTGTAAATGAATTAATGATGAATGCTATGGAACATTTAATTATAGCAGTACCCAGATATGTTTCACTCTGTAATTTAAGTGTGTTTAATTGTGTTTAAATGCATTTGCTTATAATTCCATGTAAGGAATGGTAAACTGTGAGGTTGGGAAACCTGGGTAGCAATTGGTACACTACAAATTGGTATCAGAGCAATTGGTACACTACAAATTGGTATCAGAGCAATTGGTACACTAAAAATTGGTATCAGAGCCAAGGTTTCGACACTGAGCCTAGATGGGCCAGTGGAGCGGTCTTTGAACCGAAAATGTGAGGAGAAATTGGGCCTGGAATGGCCAATTTCAGACGTTGGTTTGTTTCAATGTGTCAAGTAGTTTCTTGACCACGTTTATAAGCTCAGGAGGTTTAGCGATGTTGTGAAATTGCAACTGGTATGGTCTACGACCACAGGCAGATAGGTTTCTACACTGATGGTGTGAGAACCGTCGGATCTGTTCGGGAGGGAAGGCAAACCCTTGTAACCGTCAGATATGGAGAATGTGCACAAGATTCAAAAATTTCGAATGCTGCACAGGAGTTTAACTCGGGAGGATCATGATTCGTACGATCCCTGTGGTTTACCTATCAACCATTCGAGTTGACAGAAGTTGCACAGGACTTAAGTCCTCATGGGTAGAGGAGAAGTCCCGAAGAAGCGTCGGGATATTAGAACTCAAGAGAATCGAGACCCTGTGATTCTAGAAAACCCGAGGAGGGATCATAGCCGTAAATATCGGGAGGACACGTGTCAGAATCCTGGAGGGAGTCGGAACTCAGAGAATCGGAGTTCTCGAGCATGTAGAAATCTTGTCACACGAAATCGCGATCCGCGAATTCGCGACAAGATCCGGACCGTTCATTTAGTGGACACGTGGCGGAGATATGCACCATCAGGAAAGTCCCGACAAGGAGTAAATCCACCGGTGATTGAGGTTCATTGGAAAAGTCCCGACAGAAAGGT
This sequence comes from Picea engelmannii, assembly GCA_009831015.1. Taxonomy (NCBI): domain Eukaryota; kingdom Viridiplantae; phylum Streptophyta; class Pinopsida; order Pinales; family Pinaceae; genus Picea; species Picea engelmannii. The sequence continues at coordinate 84,106 of ML781862.1, read as the reverse complement.
CATTCATCGGAAATCGAGATTTGAGAATTCGGGAATCGGGAAATCGGGAACCCTGGTGACGAGTGAGCCATACACTTTGAAACCTCGAACCCCGAGAACCCGACAGAATTGTATGACTGTGGTCATAGGAACGCAGGTCACATGGACCTGACTTGACCGCGAAGGGTAAAGTGAAAGGCGTGTCGGTAAATCGGGAATCGGGACATCGGGATTTCCGTTGTCAAGCATTTTGGCGCATTCATATTTGCAAAACCCCGAACCCCGATAAGGGATAAGGCCAGGGCCCACGAGTCAGTGGTCACATAGGCCAGTGCTGAGTTTGGAGGACTAAGGCATATCGGAGATCGGAGAATCGGGGGTTGCGAGGACATGCGCCTATTGACAGCGCAAGTGCCGAAACTCCGAAAGGGGTAGTCATGAGAGGGAAATGACCACGGTCAGGGCTCATGGTCATATGATTCACGGGCTAGG
>ML781862.1:13636-74910 GCA_009831015.1 Picea engelmannii | reverse complement strand
TGGGGATATCCTTTTTGGGTGATTTAATTGGTTTAACTGCCTTTTAGAGTTTCTGTAAGTTTCTGTGTCTTTAAGGGATTCTGGTCTTCAATACCAGTACTCCCTGCCTGGTTTTCTTGACTGCTGGTTTTCATTTTTTTGAGAAGTTTTTGGTTTTCATTTTTTTGAGAAGTTACAGAGGTGTATGTGGCATGTAGTGGGTCTACATGTGTACTTATGAGCCCTACCTTTGGACAACCCGCGTACATACGCAGGCTGTTGAAGTGTCAGTAGCATGCCTGTGTTGAGAATTTCTTTTTAAAGAAGAGGCAATCATCCTCTTCCCTGTCAGAAGTCATACATCTCAGGGGTTGTATTGATCTATCCATGGTCTCTGTTATAGCATTATGTATCCTAGGTATGACCTTATCATAGCTTTCTTTTTATCAAATATTTCTTGTGTCTTCTTTATTAGGGTTTTTAAACAAGTTTGTGAGTCTGTTATGATCTTCCTATTTGGTATTGTCAGTGACTCCTTGTGATATGCGATAGGCCATAAGTCATTTCTTGGTATTTTCTTGTCATCATTTCCCCCTATTTTTCTTTATAAGAAAATAAAAGAATTCATTTTCAAATTTCTTGTTTTGAAGCCTAAAACAATAAATTTTTATTTTTTTTCATTTCTTTGTTTGGTAAAAGTAGTTTAGGTTAGTTGTTTTATTTGTCAAGGAAAAAAAAAGTTTTCTTAACCTCTTTACTTGAATACTTAGGACATTAAGTAGCTCGTAGTTGAGAAAAATCTTTTTTTAAGTTTTTCTTTTCAAATATCTGAGGAAAAAAGTTACGAAAAGTTTGGTGAAAGAGTTTAATTTGGCGAATCTTTATTTGTGAAGAAGAAGTAGTTTAGTTTCAGTTTCAACTTATGCTATTCTCTTTTGACTCTTAAATAACATCATTGGTTTCAATTCCATTCCCTTTGACTTAAGACAAACACTAAAATTAATTCATAATTAAAAGTTATTAGACTTTGTGTTTGTAGGGTCCATCAATTTAGTCTAGGCTAGAGCCTTGATTTAGGATTGGAGATGAAACTCTTCAAGGCTACAAAAAAAAACATTAGAGTTTGTGCTAGGGAGTACTTGAAAGTCCAGTAACCATGAAATTTATACAGGACCCCCCTCTAACACGGGGGATAAACATGAGGTCGTGTGTGGAAAGGTAGTGGAGATAACCCCTCCAAAGCCATACCAAACGTAGTGGGGAACACATATAGAGGGATTATCTTGGGATTTCGATGATCGCATTTGCCATGGATATTCATGGTTCTCAAATCCATTCGAGGTCCTCAGTCATCCTCCAGAAGACTTTCTTTTGATACCCTTGATAGGTTTTGGGCTTGATACCCTACTCATTGCGGTCCACCCAACTATCGACTATACCCGCCTGGTGACTATTCGCGTGTTGGAAACCTAATTTCCTTTATCTTAGTGACTTACACAGGTGATTTTGGGGGTATACCATGATACCTAGGGTATACATCTGGCCACGCTTTGCAAAGTATACCCAGAGGGTGCTTCAGTATTCGAGTTGCACTTGCACCGGTAAGTTTCTCTAGTGTTGGTTGGTGTAACTGTTCTTCCAACTAGCTAGTGATCTTCTTGTCTTGTACCATAGGATATTTTTTCTAGTGTGTGTTTTTATTTAATGTTAATATAAATCCCTAGTGTGTCATTGATATTCTCACACCATGGAGGATCAGGAGATCCGCCAGTCGTGAAGGATTCTTGTCTTTCTGTTGGTTAATCTGGAGCCACCCCTGCCACCACCAAGGCAAAGACTAGACTAGCAAGGGTCCTTTGAGGTGACTGAGCCACAGGAAACTGAGTCCAACCCATCTCTGAGAGGAGAACATTTGATTCCGAAGGAACCAACCATTTCCGACCTTAGAGTAGAAGCTCTTGGTCCGTATAACCCTCCGATCACTAATCTATCGGTGCCCATCGTCATACAGGTTAAAAATTACGAGCGTCGGGTAGTGTCACAAGAAGTGATGGAGACAAATGTTGCTACTTTTTCAAGGAATCCTCATATTCCCTTTAAGGTTGTCACTACAGGGGGGTTTTTTCCTCCTAACCAACCGTCACCAATTCGAACCACTATGGTCTCTACCGCCTCTACCTCGGGAAATGATTTGATTCCGTCTATGGTGATGATCACTGCTTCTTTCACCCAGAGTGTGAAAGGCCCTTCGTTCTCATACAGGATGCTTGACTTTGATACGAACTATGTCCTTTCCTACTCCACTTTAAAGACTTTAGGTCTAGGGGAAGGTAGCTTGAACACTCCTCTACAAGGATCCATGGGGGGCACTTCAACTCCCTATAACACTTTCCCTTATGGAGGGTGTCATATACCTCCTTCATCCACTTCACTTGGCGGTGCTCACCAGCACTCCATTGGGTCAAACATAAACTATAGTTCGTTTGGAGAAGGTATTCAAGGACTTCCTTTTTATAGCATGTTGGTAGGTTCGACACCATTCTCTTTGTTTAACATGTTTGATAAAAATGAATTCTCATTAGCTTCTGTCTCGGTTGGGGGCAACCTCGGTTATGGACAATAAAATCCTATGCAGGGTACTATTCTTTCACAGGGGGAAAACTTGGGAATTCCTTCGTCACAAGGACTTTGGAATCCATGGCAGGGATCAGGGATGTCAACCGGGGGAAAACCCTTCCATAGCTAAACCTCGGGCAAGCCCCATGATCTATTCCCATTGGATCAGTAGGGGGCAACCCTTCACAAAATATTTGCAATGCAACATCTGTCACGATCCGCATTGGCCTCCCATGCCAACCAAGTTGCCTTTGGACATTACAAAGTTTGAAGCTAAGCCTAATGAAGATCCAGGCAATCATGTGACTACCTTCCATTTATGGTGCTCACCCAACTCTTTGAGAGATGACTCCATTCAACTGCATTTGTTTCAATGCACTCTCATCGGGGGTTCTACAAAATTGTACATTGAGCTCGATCACTCAAGATACTCTACCTTTGACGAATTGGCAATGGTTTTATTAAACCATTTTCAATTACCTGTGATATACAACGCTGACACCAAATTGTTGGCCAACTTTGAGCAGACAAAGAAAGACTATATCTCAGATCACATCTGAGAATGGAGACGTCGAAAGAGTTTGATAAAAGTACTAGTCCCACCAACATTCCTTCTTGAGTGGTTCCTTAAGTCTTTAGTACCACAATTATCTAAAGACATCACAATGTTGGGGGTCTTTTCAGAAGAAGAAGCGATAATGAGAGCTCAATAGCTAGAGTTGATTTACTCTTAGTCTAGTTTACTTTATGAACTTTTTCCAGATGCACCGCGGTCAATACTTGACAAGACCAGACATAGATTTGGACCACATGCCTATGGTATTGTTGGTCCAGTGCAAACGAAGCACACTGATCAACTATTGAATCAATTGCATCAATTATCAATACAACAAATAGTGGACAAACATACCAATGGTTCAGCTTCTCCCCCTACTCAAACGTCAGATGTACATAGTGTGCAATCGACAAACCCAAAGGCCACCCAACAGCCTATCGAAAATAAGAAGAAACAAAACAAGGGTAAGGGGGATAAGAAACCTACCAATAATTCTAGTGGGGGAAACACAGAAAAGAAGAAGTCGAAGTTTACATGTAATCTTTGCATGAAAGACCATCCGACTCACCAGTGCCCTCAACTTGCAGAGGCCCAGAAGTTATTGGCATAGAAATATCCTGTCGTTTTAACCAACCCATTTCCACATGGAAAACATTTAACTCAAGCCTCTTCGAGTGCGGAAGGGGGAAGTCAGGGACCCCCTCTATCTTCGAGTAATCCTTCGTCCACGAATGTGTATATGATGAAATGTAGTGTTGATATAAAAAATTGGACATGTGACTACAGAATGCCAAACACCTCTGAGAAGGGTAAAGAAGCCAAAAACCCACCTCTTCCTCTCCAGATTGAAAAGACCTTGGGAAAAACAATGACACACATCCAAAAAGTTGCGTTCAAGAAAGCTTCCCACAATCCAAATGCAAGGGATGCCCAAAACTACTCTGTGGTGGAGGATTTGTCTCAAACCCCTTGTGCAATGTCTTGTTTGGAAGTCCTCTAGAGCTGCCTTTCCTAGAGAAAGGCTCTGTTAGCTGCCTTAGGATCTGTTGAGACTTGTAATCTGGGAACAATCATGCTTGATACGACCAACTTAAAACCTCGTCTCCCTTACCACGTGGCATTTCAGATAGTAGTGGCTTACACCATGAAAACTTTTACTCGAAACATTTTCCGCATGGTGGTTGATGAGGGCACCTCAACATGCGTGATGTCTTTGGCATGTTGGAAGGCCATTGGACAACCTGTTTTGTCTCTATCACCTACTCTTCTTACTGCTTTCGACGATCATTCATTCCGACCATATGGAATCATCCCCTCTTTCCCCATGCATCTAGGGGGGAAGACCATGTGCATCGAGGTTGAAGTGCTCAATGCATCTCTCTACTACAATATCTTGTTAGGAAGGAGTTGGACCTATTCTATGAAAGTAGTGGTCTTGAAAGTTTTTTGGGTCTTGTTGTTTCCACAAGAGGGTCAGATCGTTTCCATTGATCAGTTATCCTTCTCCCGTCCTAACCCTTCATCGGGGGTATCCACGGTCCCAATGATTGATAACCCTTAGCCCAACATTGTCAATGTATGGTTTGGTTTGTGCCCACCTTTGATGGTTACTTTCGATTACCCATCTCCGACCAACAATGTGAAATATGTATAGGCTATCCCCGACTAGCCTAGGGATGAAATCTCTCAAATCTCATCGTTTCGCATGACTTACTTTAACGATCCCTGGACTCTTCCTTCCCCATAAGCCATGATGGAAGGGATAGGGAACCATGGCATGGCCATGCCTTTTTTCGCGACAGAAGTTGCATACTCTATAGTCCAAAAAGCTTCCACTGACGTCGATCTGACTCTCACAAAGAAGTTAGATCCATTTCTTGAGCCTATTTGGGCTCAAGGTTCCCTCTGATTCTTTAGACTTAGTATTTCCCTCAAACGAGGTGATTATTGAGGCAATGACTAGTCTGGATAGACCCTGGGATGATCTCCATCACAGATCTTATTTCCTCCTAGAGTTAAGAATAATTGAAGCAGGTGAATGCGCTATGACTATGAATGGAGATATGGCTTGTCCTATCAATCCTTTGGCTACACACATTGTTTACGTTGAAGGAAATATGGAAACCATTGCTAAAATGATACCTATTAATATCTCTAGAACCTCTGGCATCATGGAGAATGTCTTCTTCGAAGCGGAATTCTCCCCCGAGGACATTTGAATCTACATGAATTTATTTAAAGAATTCCACGATGTGGTTTCTTGGTCTTACGAGGAAATTACAAGAATAGATCCAAGAATCGTCGAACATGAAATCACGACATATCCTGACACTAAGCCGGTCCGACAGAAGCTTTGTCTAGTTAATCCTAAGAAAGTATCATCTATTAAGGTTGAAGTAGAGAAACTACTCAAAGCTGGTTTTATCTACCCCGTTCAATTGACTCATTGGGTGTCAAATCGCGTTCCAGTCAACAAACAACAGGGTATGATTCACGTATGTACGAACTTCCATGATTTGAGCAAGGCCTATCCAAAGGATAATTTCCCCACTCCATTTATCGACCAGATTGTTGATGAATGCATAGGCTGTGAGATCTTTTCTTTCATGGATTTTTTTTGGGATAGAATCAGATACAGATCAAGCCCAAAGACCAACACAAAACCGCTCTCATTTGTCCATGGGGTACATTCACTTATCGAAATATGCATTTTGGTCTGAAAAATTCCATAGCTACTTTTCAACGGACCATGTATTTTGCTTTCCATGACCTCAAACACATAGTCGAGGATTCTCTTGATGATTTAACATCACGATCTCGTAAGAGAGATGATCATCCTGCACACCTATGACTTATATTTGACCGATTTCGCTACTACCGGATTCACTTGAATCCAAACAAATGAAGTTTTTGCATAACATCGGGTTGCCTTCTGGGTTTCATAGTTTCGACAATAGGGATCATGGTCAATCCTCTAAAGGTTGAGGCGATAGTTCAGTTGCCTCCCTCATGCACAATCCATCAGCTTCAGAGTTTATAGGGAAAAGAGAACCTTTTACGGCGTTTCATCGCAAAATATGTTTAGATGAAAAAGGGTTTCATGCGTTTACTAAAGAAGGACATTACTTTTCATTGGGATGAATCCACTTAATGCTCTTTCACAGCATTGAAATGCGCCCTCACGTCTACCCCTCTACTTTGGCCACCCAATTATAATAAAGATTTCTTATTGTACTTGGCCACTGTAGAGTCGACCATCAGTATGGTCTTGTTTCATGAGGATGATTTTCTCAAAGAATACATGATTTATTACCTGATCTAAGGCTTGGTTGGACCGAAACTCAATTATTCCCACTTTGAAAAACTTGCATTGGTAGCAGTTCAAGTTGTCCAATGATTTTGTCATTATATCTTGTTTCGCAAGACCACAGTCATTGCCATTGTGAATTTGTTTCAATACGCATTGACACGATGTGTAATCAACATAAATATCAGTAGATGGATAGTTATCCTCCAAGAATTTGACTTGGATTTTGTTTCATAAAAATCCAAAAAGTTGTTGGTCTTCGCGGAACTCATCTCGGAACTTCTGGTCGAATCAGGTGATATTATACCCGAGGAGTCACCTATTAAAGGAGACATGTTTTTGATCGCGTCTTCGGTCCCCTGGTATGGAGATATACTAGTCTATATCTATAATTTGAAGTTCCCCACATCTGCTTCTCGTTATCAGCATCGCCGTACACACCATCAAGCCATGAACTATGTCATACTCGAGGACACTTTGTATAGTTGAGGTGTAGATTGCATCCTTCGCCAGTGTCTCACTCATGAAAAATGGGAAATCATTCTTAATAATTTCCACACTGGATCATGTGGCGGTCATCTTTCTGGCTTGGAAACAACCCAAAATATTCTATGAGCTAGTTAATTTTGGCCGACATTAATCAAATATTGTGTTGAATCGGTCAAGAAGTGCCACCCGTGTCATATCTTCTCTCAGAAGATGAGGGCACACCCTGCTCCCATGTTTCCAGTCATCACAGTTGGTCCCTTCACTAAGTGGGGGATTTATTATGCTACATGCAACCCCCCTTCAGCAAGGGGGCACCATTATATCATCGTAGCAGTAGAATACTTCACAAAGTGGGTCGAGGCTATGCCAACGTTTAAATATAATGGTGAGACAATAAATCTTTTTTTGTTTAATCAGATAATAGCAAGGTTTGATGTCCCAAGAGAGATTGTCACTAACCATGGTAGTCACTTTCAGAATAAAATGATGTCCGAGTTAATGTCAAAGCTTGGGTTGAGGCAAGAAAATTCATCACCCCACTATGCACAAGCAAATGGTCAGGTAGAAGCTGTGAATAAGTCCCTTAAGACTGTTGTACATGGAATGATCAATTCGGCCAAGTCAAATTGGCATTTGATGTTGTACTCATCATTATGGGCCTACCGAACGTCTGTTAAGACTGCAACCGGTTTATCACCTTTTCAACTCATTTATGGGCAGGAATCAGTCTTTCTTATAGAGTGCCAGATCCCGTATCTAAAGCTGGCAGTACAACTATTGCCAGACACTTCACCACTTGAAGAGTGTTTATTGTATCTCAAGTAGCTCAATGAGCAACGTCATCATGTAACCTTGGCTAATGAGGCTCACAAACAAAATGTCAAGTGTCAGTATGATAGGGTCATTCACCCTTGGATTTTCTCTGAAGGTGACTTTGTCCTGGTCTACAACCAAGATAAGGACCCCCTGGGGGCAAGCAAGTTCAAACCCATGTGGTTCCGACCTTTCATCATGAAGGAGGTTCTAAAAAAGGGCGCTTATCATCTAGTGGAATTTGAGGGAAATGGTTTGGAAGAGCCTAGAAATGGGCTCTACCTCAATAAGTATTACTCATAGGTGAGTTGCCTTGGGTGATTTCTTGTACATATGTATAGTTCTTATACATTTTATTTTTATTTTTTATCTTTTTGGTTTTATGGACATGTCATTTTTTATGTCATATTTTTCACCATGGTAGATGTCAAGTGGATCAGAGGTGTTCATTGGGTTTGCGTATGGCACTATCCGACACACTCAGAGGCTTTCTTCCACAACTTGGGTGATTTTCACACCTTAGGGCCAGTTTCTATCTTCAGGAGGTATATGTTTAGGTGAGGCCACAAACAATGTCATCGAATACAATGCAATATTAGATTTGCTTCATGACGCTTTGTCACATGGTATCTCTCACCTCCAAGTCTACTTAGACGCTCAACTGCTTGTGTCCCAGTTAAATGGGGTTTACCGTGTTTACGATCCTACTCTACACTGACGGTTCCTTAGGATACGTCTCTTAGAACGAAGCTTTGATAACATTACATATATCCATGTTCCTAGGAGATTGAATCAAATCACAGCTACTCTAACTAATCATGTATTAGATTGGAATATTGCACACATGTAATAAAACACACACACACACACACACACACACACACACACACACACATGTAAGTACATTTGTAAATAAATGTAATCCATAAGACATAAAAAGATGTAAATATGCATATATATATATATATATATATATATATATATATATATATAATATCAGAGTACATATGTGGTAGATATGTATGTTCCCTGCACCACTACTGCCCATGTACATATGCTAGTTGCACCATTATAGCTCACGTACACTCACAAAAAAGCACGACAAATAAAAATTGCAAAGGGATACAGGTTTTTGGGTCGTTACCTAACCATTTCACTGCCCATAGCCAGTCACCCGAACCATTACTATATTTTTGGCCTATAAAATAAGGTGTTGGGGTCCCATTCTAGAGGAAGCACAAGAGCATAGAAATTCTTTCCATTTCAATATTCCTCGTTTGCCCCAATATTTTGCAACCACATTGTGAGTTTGAGCCAAAATTCATTTTTCCTCCATTGTAAACCCTTGCCATTTCCCTAAAGAGAATTGAAAAGGAGAAGAATACGTGGAAGTAGTTGGTGCATGGTGAAGAGGATCCCAGGACTGGGTTCGAGGAGAAGTTGTCGGTCTCATATTGTAAATGACTTTTGTGAGATTAATATACAAAAATAATTTTTTCGTCCTGCCAAATGATGTCTTAAATCTTTATGATTTGTTTACATTTTTTGTTATGATGTCTAACCCACTAATCCATATATAGAATGCATGCTTGTAGTTTCTTGTTTTTCTTTTGTTGAATGTAGGTTGGCCTTGGGAGGATATCTGCAGTTGAGAAACAACTAAGCGCAAAGGGATCAACATCGGACGCAGAGTTTAAGGTATGCCTACCGAATCCCTATACTTTGTATTTTATGTATGATTGTGGGGTAATGTTAGGATAGTTGTTAAAAGTAGGACACTTTAGACAGTTAGCTCTCCCTACACTTCAAAACCCTAGTGTAGTCTGTAAGGGGTTTTTCCCGCTATAGCAAGCATACACACTCAAATTATAATATGCGGATAAAATAGAAGATCATACCTTATTACAAAGGTTTTCATATCATTATCCTTGATGATGGATCTCCTAGTATCCTTTCAAATCTATCACTTGCACACAAGACAAAAAACACACCCTTCTCATGTTTATTGGGGATAAAGAGGAATTCATCTACAAACAAATCTAATTTAGTTTCTCAAAGAAAAATAGATCTACCTGTTGGATCTAGCTATTTCAAGATATTTTGGGGAAATTCAAAACAATTTTGGAAGACAGTTAGAAATGGGACCACAAGTGGAGCATGCACCAAAATTCTAGGAAAATTAGTGCACCAGAAGGTAGGGAAAACAGTGCAGTGGGAAATAGGGAAAAGAAGCATGAGGAAGAGGAAAGAGAAAGGAAGAAAGAAGGACAGTGCGACCAGGAAACAATTGGATCAAGGATCAACTGCGTGTAGCAGGTTGTAATGTGGACAAACCTAATACACTTGGGGTTAGGGTTTTGGGTCCTTGTTGTAAGGTTTTTAACCCATTTTGGTAATATAAATATGTATTGTAATATCTGAGGAGATCATATATGTGATGATATGGTTCTGACGATTTTTGAGTCGTAGTCATTAGATTTTGGTTGAGATCTATTGTAATATACCTGAGAACCAACTTTCTTCTATTGTAATGTAACTGTTCTTCCAACTAGCTAGTGATCTTCTTGTCTTGTCTTATAGAATATTTTTTCTAGTGTGTGTTGGTCTTTAACGTTAATATAAATACCTAGTGTGTCATTGATATTCTCACACCATGGAGGATCAGGAGCTCCGCTAGTCGTGAAGAATTCTTGGCTTGCTACCAGTTAATCTGGAGCCACCCCTGCCACCACTAAGGCGAAGACTAGACCAGCAAGGGTCCTTTGAGGTGACCGAGCCACATGAAACTGAGTCCAATCCATCTCCGATAGGAGAACATTTGATTCTGGAGGAACCAACCATTTTCGACCTCGGAGCAGGAGATCTTGTCCGTATAACCCTCCGATCACTAATTTATCGGTGCCCATCGTCGTACAGGTTAAAACTTATGAGCGTCAGGTAGTGTCACAAGAAGCGATGGAGACAAATGTTCCTACTTCTTCAGGGAATCCTCATATTCCCTCTACGAATGTCACTACAGGGGGGTTTTTGCCTCCTAACCAACCGTCACCAATCCGAACCACTATGGTCTCTACCGCCTCTACCTCGGGCAATGGTTCGATTCCATCTATGGCGATGATCATTGCTCCTTTCACCCAGAGTGCGAAAGGCCCTTCGTTCTCATACAGGATGCTTGGCTTTGATACGAACTTTGTCCTTTCCTACTCCACTTTAAAAACTTTAGGTCTAGGGGAAGGTAGCTCGAACGCTCCTCTGCAAGGATCCATGGGGGGCACTTCAGCTCCCTATAACACTTTCCCTTATGGAGGGTGTCATATACCTCCTTCGTCCACTTCACTTGGCAGTGCTCACCAACACTCCATTGGGTCGAACATAAACTATAGTTCGTTTGGAGAAGGTAGTCAAGGACTTCCTTTTTTAGCATGTCGGTAGGTTCGACACCATTCTCTTTGTTTAGCGTGTTTGATAAAAATTCATTCTCGTTAGCTTCTATCTTGGTTGGGGGAAACCTCAGTTATGGACAACAAAATCCTATGCAGGGTACTATTCCTACACAGGGGGAAAACTCATGAATTCCTTCATCACAAGGACTTTGGAATCCATGGCAGGGATCAGGGATGTTGACCGGGGGAAAACCCTTTCATAGCCAAACCTAGGGCAAGGCTCATGATCTATGCCCATTGGATCGGTAGGGGGAAACCCTTCACAAAATATTTGGAATGCAACATCTGTCATGATCCACATTGGCCTCCCATGCCAACCAAGTTTCATTTGGACATTACAAAGTTTGAAGCTAAGCCTAATGAATATCCAGGCAATCATGTGACTACCTTCCATTTATGGTGCTCGTCCAACTCTTTGAGAGACGACTCCATTCAATTGCATTTGTTTCAATGCACTCCTATTGGGGGTTCTGAAAAATCGTACATCGAGATCGACCTCTCAAGATACTCTACCTTTGATGAATTGGCGATGGTTTTATTAAACCATTTTTAATTACATGTGATATACAATGCTGACACCAAATTGTTGGCCAACTTTGAGCAGACAAAGGAAGACTATATCTCAGATCACATTTGAGAATGGATACACCGAAAGAGTTGGATAAAAGCACTAGTCCCACCAACATTCCTTCTTGAGTGGTTCCTTAAGTCTTTAGTACCACAGTTATCTAAAGACATCGCAATGTCGGGGGTCTTTTCAGAAGAAGAAGCGATAATGAGASCTCAACAACTAGAGCTGATTTACTCTTAGTCCGGTTTACTTTATGAACTTTTTCCAGATGCACCGCGGTCAATACTTGACAAGAMTAGACATAGATYTGGACCACATGCCGATGGTATTCTTGGTTTAGTGCAAATGAAGCCCATTGATGAACTATTGAATCAATTTCAACAATTGTCAATACAACAGACATTGGCCAAACATACCAATGGTTCGGCTGCTCCCCCTACTCAAACGTYGGATGTACACAGTGTGCAATCGACAAACCCAAAGGCCACCCAACAGCCTATCAAAAATAAGAAGCAACAAAACAAGGGTAAGGGGGATAAGAAACCTACCAATAATGCTAGTGGGGGCAACACAGAAAAKAAGAAGTCAAAGTTTACATGTAATCTTTGCACGAAAGACCATCTGACTCACCAATGCCCTCGACTTGTAGAGGCCCAGAAGTTATTAGCATAACAACAGCTTGTCCTGTTAACCAACCCATTTCCACATGGAAAAAATTTAACTCAAGCCTCTTCGAGTGCGGAAGGGGGTAGTCAGGGACCCCCTCTATCTTTGAGTAATCCTTCATCCGCGAATGTGTATATGATGAAAGGTAGTGTTGATATAATAACTAGGACATGTGACTACAAAATGCCAAACAGCTCTGAGAAGGGTAAAGAAGCCGAAAACCCACCTCTTCCTCTCCAGATTGAGAAGACGTTGGGAAAAATAATGACACGCATCCCAAAAGTTACGTTCAAGAAAGCTTCCCACAATCCAAATGCAAGGGACACCCAAAACTACTCTGTGGTGGAGGATTTGTCTCAAACCCCTGGTGCAATGTCTTGTTTGGAAGTCCTCTAGAGCTGCCCTTCCTAGAGAAAGGCTCTGTTAGCTACCTTAGGATCTGTTGAGACTTGTAATCCGAGAACAATCATGCTTGATACGACCAACTTAAAACCTTGTCTCCCTTACCATGTGGCATTTTAGATAGTAGTGGCTTACACCATGAAAAATTTTACTCGAAACATTTTCCGCACGTTGGTTGATGAGGGCACCTCAACATGCGTGATGTCTTTGGCATGTTGGAAGGCCATTGGCCAACCTGTTTTATCTCTGTCACCTACTCTTCTTACTGCTTTCAACAGTCATTCATTCTGACCACATGGAATCATCCCCTCTTTCCCCATGCATCTACGGGGGAAGACCATGTGCATCAAGGTTGAAGTGCTCAATGCATCTCTCGACTACAATCTCTTGTTAGGAAGGAGCTGGACCTATTCTATGAAAGTAGTGGTCATGAAAGTTTTTTGGGTCTTATTGTTTCCACACAAGGGCCAGATCATGTCCATTGATCAATTATCCTTCTCCCGTCCTAACCCTTCATCGGGGGTATCCACGGTCCCAATGATTGATAACCCTTAGCTCGACATCATCAATGTATGGTTTGGTTTGTGCCCACCTTTGATGGGTACTTTCGATTACCCACCTCCGACCGACAATGTAAAATATATATCAGCTATCCCCGACTAGCCTAGGGATGAAATCTTTCAAATCTCATCATTTCGCATGACTTACTTTAATGGTCTATGGACTCTTCCTTCCCCATAAGCCACGATGGAAGGGACAGGGAACCATGGCATGGCCATGCCTTTTTTTGAGACAAAAGTTGCATACTCTATAGTCCAACAAGCTTCCACCGACCCCGATCTGACTCCCACAAAGGAGTTAGATCCGATTCTCGAGCCTATTTGGGCTCGAGGTTCCCTCTGATTCTTTAGAATTATTCTTTCCCTCAAACGAGGTGATTATTGAGGTAATGACTAGTCTGGACAGACCCTGGGATGATCTCCATCACAGATCTTATTTCCTCCTAGAGTTAAGAATAATTGAAGCAGGTGAATTCACTGTGACTATGACTGGAGATATGGTTTGTCCTATCAATCCTTTGGCTACGCACGTTGTTTACGCTGAAGGAAATATGGAATCCATTGCTAAAATGATACCTATTAATATCTCCAGAACCTTTGGCATTGTGGAGAATGTCTTCTTCGGAGCAGAATTCTCCCCTGAGGAAATTTGAATCTACACGAATTTATTTAAAGAATTCCACAACGTGTTTTCCTGGTCTTACAAGGAAATTCCAAGAATAGATCCAAGAATCGTCGAACATGAAATCATAACATATCCTGACACTAAGCCGGTCCGACAGACGCTTTGTCCAGTTAATCCTAAGAAAGCATCATCTATTAAGGTTGAAGTAGAGAAACTACTCAAAGATGGTTTCATCTACCCCGTTCAATTGACTCAATGGGTGTCAAATCCCGTTCCAGTCAACAAATAACAGGGTATGATTCACGTATGTACGGACTTCCATGATTTGAACAACGCCTGTCCAAAGGATAATTTCCCCACTCCATTTATCAACCAGATTGTCAATGAATGCATAGGTTGTGAGTTCTTTTCTTTCATGGATGTTTTTTCGGGATATAATCAGATACAGATCAAGCCCAAAGACCAACACAAAACCAGTTTCATTTTTCTGTGGGGTACATTCACTTATCGAAAGATGCATTTTGGTCTGAAAAATGCCAGAGCTACTTTTCAGCAAGCCATGCATTTTTCTTTCCACGACCTCAAACACATAGTTGAGGATTCTCTTGATGATTTAACATCACGATCTCATAAGAGAGATGATCATCCTGCACACCTATGACTTATATTTGACCGATGTCGCTACTATCGGATTCACTTGAATCCAAACAAATGCAGTTTTTGCATAACATCGGGTTGTCTTATAGGTTTCATAGTTTTGACAATAGGGATCATGGTTGATCCTCTAAAGGTTGAGGCGATGGTTCAGTTGCCTCCCTCATGCACAATCCCTCAGCTTCAGAGTTTACAGGGAAAAGTGAACTTTTTACGGCGTTTCATCGCAAAATATGTTTAGATCACAAAGGGTTTCATGTGTTTACTGAAGAAGGACATTCCTTTTCATTGGGACGAAGCCACTCAATTCTCTTTCACAACATTGAAACGTGCCCTCATGTCTGCCCCTCTGCTTTGGCCAGCCAATTATAATAAAGATTTCTTATTGTACTTGGCCACTGTAGAGTCGACCATCAGTACGGTCTTGTTTCAGGAGGATGATTTTCTCAAAGAATACATGATTTATTACCTGATCTGAGGCTTGGTTGGACCAGAACTCAATTATTCCCACTTTGAAAAACTTGCATTGGTAGCAGTTCATGTTGTCCAACGATTTTGTCATTATATCTTGTTTCGCAAGACCACCATCATTTCCATTATGAATCTGTTTCAATACGTGTTGACATGACATGTAATCAACATAAATATCAGTAGATGGATAGTTATCCTCCAAGAATTTGACTTGGATTTTGTTTCAGAAAAATCCAAAAAGTCGTTGATCTTCGTGGAACTCCTCTTGGAACTTCCAATAGAAACAGGTGATATTATACCCAAGGAGTCACCTATTAAAGTAGACATGTTTTTGATCGTGTCTTCGGACCCCTGGTATGGAGATATACTAGTCTATATCTAGAATTTGAAGTGCCCCACCTCTGCTTCTCGTTATGAGCGTCGCCATACACACCATCAAGCCAAAAACTATCTCATACTTGAGGACACTTTGTATCGTTGAGGTGTATATTGCATCCTTCGCCGATGTCTCACTCATGAAAAAGGGGAAATCATGCTTAATGATTGCCACACTGGACCGTGTGGCGGTCATCTGTCTGGGTTGGAAACAACCCAAAATATTATATGAGCTAGTTACTTTTGGCCAAAATTAATCAAATATTGTGTTGAATCAGTCAAGAAGGGCCACCCCTGTCAGATCTTCTCTTGGAAGATGAGGGCACACCCCGCTCTCATGTTTCCCGTCATCACAGTTGGTCCCTTCACTAAGTGGGAGATTTATTACGCTACATGAAACCCCCCTTCAGCAAGGGGGCACCATTATATCATCATAGAAATAGAATACTTCACAAAGTGGGTCGAGGCTATGCCAACGTTTAAATATGATGGTAAGACAACAACTCTCTTTTTGTTTAATCAGATAATAGCAAGGTTCGACGTCCTGAGAGAGATTGTCACTGACCATGGCAGTCACTTTCAGAATAAAATGATGTTTGAGTTAACGTCAAAGCTTGGGTTGAGGCAATAAAATTCATCACCCTACTATCCACAAGCAAATGGTCAGGTGGAAGCTGTGAATAAGTCCCTTAATACTGTTCTACATCGAATGATCAATTCGGCCAAGGCAAATTGGCATTTGACATTGTACTCAGCATTATGGGCCTACCAAACGTCTGTTAAGACTGCAACTGTTTTCTCACCTTTTCAAATCATTTATGGGTTGGAATCAGTCTTGCTTATAGATTGCCAGATCCCATATCTAAAGTTGGTAGTACAACTATTGCCAGACGCTTCACCTCTTGAAGAGCGTTTATTGTATCTCGAGTAGCTCAATGAGCAACGTCATGATGCAACCTTGGCTAATGAGGCTCACAAACAAAATGTCAAGTGTCAGTATGATAGGGTCGTTCATCCTTGGATTTCTTCTGAAGGTGACCTTGTCCTAGTCTGCGACCAAGATAAGGACCCCCTGGGGGAAAGCAAGTTCTAACTCATGTGGTTCTGACCTTTCATCATGAAGGAGGTTCTAAAAAAGGGTTCTTATCATCTGGTGGAATTTGAGGGAAATGGTTTGGCGGAGCCTAGAAATGGGCTCTACCTCAATAATTATTATTCCTAGGTGAGTTTCCTTGGGTGACTTCTTGTACATATGTATAGTTCTTATACATTTTCTTTTTAGTTTTTATCTTTTTGGTTTTATGGACATGTCATTTTTTATGTCATATTCTTCACTGTGGAATATGTCAAGTGAATCAGAGGTGTTCATTGGGTTTTCGGATGGCACTATCCGACACACTCAGAGGGTTTCTTCCACAACTTGGGTGATTTTCACACCTTAGGGCCAGTTTCTATCTTCAGGAGGTATCTATTTAGGTGGTGCCACAAACAATGTCATCGAATACAATGCAATATTAGAGTTTCTTCATGACACTTTGTCACATGGTATCTCTCACCTCCAAGTCTACTTAGACGCTCAACTTCTTGTGTCCCGGTTAAATGGGGTTTACCGTGTTTACGATCCTACTCTACACTAATGGTTGCTTAGGATACGTATCTTAGAATGAAGCTTTGATAACATTACGTATATCCATGTTCCTAGGAGATTGAATCAAATCACATCTACTCTAGCTAATCATGTATTAGATTGGCATATTGCACACATGTAAGAAAACACACACACACACACACACACACACACACACACACACACACACACACACATGTAAATACATTTGTAAATAAATGTAATCCATAAGACATAAAAAGATGTAAATATGCATATATATATATATATAGAAAATATCAGAGTACATGGGTGGGGGTAAGCACCTCAAAGATATTTCCAGTAAGAGTCACAGGGCTTATTTCCTCAAAAATATACAAAAGGTTCCCTTGACACGTAAGTAGTCTAGCCTAGCTAAGGGCGGGGCCTATTGGCCCTGCCATAATGAACAACGACGTTTGCCAAATGTTGGAAGAGTTGGAACTAGGTCCGTGGTACCCAAAATACATGAGGTTGCATTGTTGGTGGTAGATCCTTGATCTCTGCCATAGGGACTGTGCGAGTGAGCCCGGTGAAGTTTAGCTCCACCCATCTCAATACTCTCTTAGCCTCTCCGGCTGGAGCCCCCCCTGCTATTGTTGTTGGCCTAGTGGAAATGGTTGGTCCTGCCTCTAGTCGAGGATGTAACCTAGTCCTCGAGAAGTATGTTGGATTCATTGGTCCCACATATGTACATAACAGATACATAAGTGTCAGATACTCTGGTATACAAAAAAAAATGATATAGATAAAAAGAAATAAAAATTAAATAACTCTAAAAAGAAAACATATCCATCTATCCTCGGTCCACTTCGGGAGGTACAGGCATGTCATGATCTCTATAAAATTTGATCCCGACATAGGGGTAGTTCTCTATATCCAAAATCTTCTCAGAACACCTATCAAATAAAGCATTGTTGAAAGCCTAAACGGTCCTCCCTCCCCCCTATTGCGGCATCAACACCACCCATCTGCATAATGCTAGGAGAGAGGCCACATGCCCTTGTATCATTTCTTGAGGACTAAAACTGGGTACCCACTCAAAGAAAAAGGAACATAGAATAGTCCCGAACCCAAAGTTTTTGTTCTCCCATATCCGACACTCTGTTAGATGTCTCTTCATGCAATCTATCATGGTTATAATCCATTCCAAAATCCATGCATTTAAGCACTGAACTGCACAATGCATGTGCTCTTGGGAGGCTTGATGTAAAGCCACATAACTAGTATTCTGCCCAATGAGTAGAACTATCACTTTCAGTGATATATTTATGATCTTATTTATTGGCACCTGAGAACCAACTTTTTTAGTACCAACCTCACAATGGAGTCCAATCAACTCCTCAATGTTGTGAGGCCCAGGGGGAAAGGTACGCAAGTTGACTGGATCCCCTCTCCTCGAGAGACTAGTTAGGAAGTAAATATCTCCAGTGATTGGATTCAACAACTGCCCCTCAATCATAAATGCCTTAGCGTCAGGATGTCAGTAATCTATCAAAGCATTCAACAACCTGGGTTGTGCCCTCATGAACGGACACTGGAAGAATTTCAACAACCCACATTGCGCTAATACAATGATAGCAGCAGGGTCTTGTGAGACCAAAAAATTGATGTCTTCATGTTTCCTCTCTCTCCATTGGACATACATCCTGCAAAAGGACAAGTTCATAGGGAGTTAACTCTTTCTTTTTATTTTTTTCCACATATTGGAGGGTGTAGGCAGGTTTTATTGGACACAATCACGTATGCACACATGCAGATCATTTTCTACATGCAAGCATATGCGAGCTGTCCTAAGAAAACCTATGTACATGTAGGGCCAAACTTTTTAAAGGTCATCGCCCCCCCAAAAAAAAACAAAATGAAATGCAAAAAGGAAGAATGGAAATGTAGGAGGGGCTAGTTTGTACTTACTTGGTCCAAGCAGAAGTTCGTTTCATCCACTGAAGCTATCAGAATCAACTCTTTTGGAAAAGGGGTGTTTTTAACTTTTTTGTCAATTCTTAATTTACAATGGTGATAATGAGCTGCCAGCTTCTATTTATAGACGTTTTGGCCCATTTTTGTCAGTTTTTGGACCCTTTTGTTGTTTTTTCTAGCCTGTAAATCATTTAGTGTGGTTCTCAAGTTTCTTTTGGGATGTTACGATATATTTTACTTTTGGTTCAATGAACTTTTTTTAGAGTTGGGGCACTTTTAAGGTCCTTTGGTGAAAAATATTTTTTCCAACTTTGTGCATTTAAGATAGGATTCCACCTCCACTTGTTGCACCTCACTGTCTTTTTCACTTTTCCATAGGATCGATCGCACCGAATTGTGACAAGAAACTCTCAATCCTTCTCTAGAAGTGTTGTAATTTAGTGGTAGAGCCTACCTTCACATGGATTCCCTAGGTAGATCCTGGTTGAATTTTGGTGTCCATGCCATCGCTAATGACTTTAGGCTTGGGATTCCTTTTAGTCCTATCTTGATTATGAGTTCGACGTTCACATGTTTTATATGTTATCACTCTTGGTTTCACCCTTGGGACTCCCAAAACAATAGGTTTTCTTTTAAGCCCTTTTCAGACCCTCTAAACATGAAAAGATTGCCAAGCAATCTTGTTTCCCTTCACACTCGCCAAACTAAAATTCAAAGGCACATCCGTTCGATGATAGTTTACCCCTTTTTCGATCCAGATGGTCAAATGTTCGAACAAAGGTATACTCTAGGGGCCTTAGTTCTCTAGAAGAGTATTCTCAGGTATAAATTTAACCCTTTTTCAAGCCTGAGGGACTAAATTTATGAAAAAGGAACCCCCACGGAGTCCATAGTTAAGCTCTTTTCAGACTCCCTAAAATTGAAAATATTGTCGAGTGACCTTGTTTCTTCACACTCGTTAAATTGTTAAAGAATAACATCCCTTACGGAGTCCATAGTTAAGCTCTTTTCAGACTCCTTAAATATGAAAATATTGCCGAGTGATCTTGTCTTTGTCACACTCATTAAAATTATTTTGAATAGACATTTGTTCGGTGCTAGTTTACCCCATTTTCGAACTGACTGGACTACCTTCGAAAAAGGTACCCCAGTGGAGTCTTCTTTTACGCTTTTTCATACTCTCTAAAAATGAAAAAAACGCCAAGCTTACATTCTTTGGGATCATTAAAATTACACCGAAGGACGTTATCATTCTGTCTTATTAATCGCATTTTCATTCCTCTGTCTTTCGCCTAATGCCGACTCCATGTTGCTATCAAATGAACCATCTGAAGCATGCCTTATACACAAGCCTTGTATCACTTTGCCTCTGCGTCTTGACACCTTGACCCATGGAGGATTTTTCCTGAGTGTCCTTTTCCTGCATATGTCCCCTTCTTTGAGCATCATTGTGTTCCTTGCCCTTGGAACTAGTATGTTTGTGACACTCATTCCTCCTTTGTAACGTAGCATTCTTTTATTCTTTTTCAAGCTTTCCAAAATTATTGAAAAAAAGTAAAAAATCAAATATACCGCAAAAATAGGAAGGGAAAGGTATTTTCTTTTTGTTGACAACACAATGAGTTGTCGTTGGACAAAGCACATCCTTCCATTTGCTTGCCAAGATCTAGGATTTAATCTGAACTTAGGAAGTTGTTCTTCGTACATAGAGTTGCGTCCTCATCCATTTAGTTATCCTTCCAAACATATGGAGAGTTTGCGTTGCCTCCTGCATGGTGAACTTATGTTAATGCCAAGCTCCTTGAGTCTCATCATTTATCATGCTTTTGTCCAAGGGAATTTTTACTAAACTTGAGTCGGCCCTTTTGTAGTTTGTCTCTTGTCCTCATGCCTAGCCACCCCGAAAATTCAATCAAGTCCTTGCTCAAAATCAATGAAGTTCTCTGCCTAATCACCGATATCCTCTTGTCTATTCCTGATGAGTCATCGAATACCTATAGGTAGTGAAGTCGTACACTAATATTACACTCCTACTCGATTTTTGAATATTTTGAAGTTGTTTCTAGAGCTTTGAAGACCTCATCTCCATCCATCAGACATCATTGGCTTCTTGAATATGGATACTATACATGTATATATTTTGATTTTGAGATGTAGATCTATTGTGTACTACTTGTGACTACACTTTATATAGTTATATGACATAGATATGCAGTGTATTTGATTGGCAACCATGATTTTATTTCATCTCGAGCATGGGTATGCCTACCTCGGTGAGACAAATTGCTATTTTGCAGATGGCACCTCTTGAAATCTGGGCTCTGGGCTCACTCGTTTCGTACATTGGTAACTATTTGTAATGTATTTCGGCCATCGGATTCTCTTCTGACCTCATACATTAGGGGGCATCTCTTATAACCCTAAATTGCACCAGACATGCATACCTGGCATCAAGCCATCTTACTTGCTATTTTTTCCAAGCCATCATTGAACAAATCTTATGAAAAAACATTTCTTTGAATATGTACATGCCTTGCACCACTACTGCCCATGTACATATACTAGTTGCACCATTATGGCTCATGTACACTCACAAAAAAGTGCGAAAAATAAAAATTGCAAAGGGATACGGGTTTTTGGGCCATTACCTAACCATTTGACTGCCCATAGCTAGTCACCCGAACTATTACTATATTTTTGGCCTATAAAAGAAGTTGTTGGGGTCCCATTCTAGAGGAAGCACAAGAGCATAGAAACTCTGTCCATTTCAGTATTCCTTGTTTGCCCCAATATTTTGCAACCACATTGTGAGTTTGAGCCAAAATTCCTTTTTCCTCCATTGCAAACCCTTGCCATTTCCCTAGAGAGAATTGAAAAGGAGAAGAATACGTGGAAGAAGTTGGTGCATGGTGAAGAGGATCCCAGGACTGGGTTCGAGGAGAAGTTGTCGGTCTCATATTGTAAATGACTTTTGTGAGATTAATATACAAAAATAATTTTTTCGTCCTGCTAAATGATGTCTTAAATCTTTATGATTTGTTTACATTTTTTGTTATGATGTCTAACCCACTAATCCATGTATAGAATGCATTCTTGTAGTTTCTTGTTTGTCTTTTGGTGAATGTAGGTTGGCCTTGGGAGGATATCTGCATTTGAGAAAGAACTAAGCGCAAAGGGATCGACATCGGACATGGAGTTTAAGGTATGCTTACTGAATCCCTATACTTTGTATTTTATGTATGATTGTGGGGTAATGTCAGGATAGTTGTTAAAGTAGGACACTTTAGACAGTTAACTCTCCCTACACTTCAAAACCTTAGTGTAGTCCATAAGGGGTTTTTCTCGCTATAGCAAGCATACACACTCAAATTATGATATGCGAATAAAATAGAAGATCATACCTTATTACAAAGGTTTTCATATCATTATCCTTGATGATGGATCTCCTAGTATCCTTTCAAATCTATCACTTGCACACAAGACAAAAAACACACCCTTCTCATGTTTATTGGGGATAAAGAGGAATTCATCTACAAAAAAATCTAATTTAGTTGCCCAAGGAAAAATAGATCTACGTGTTGGATCTGGCTATTTCAGGATATTTTGGGGAAATTCAAAACAATTTTGGAAGACAGTTAGAAATGGGACCACAAGTGGAGCATATGCCACAATTCTAGGAAAATTAGTGCACCAGAAGGTAGGGAAAATAGTGCGGTGGGAAATAGGGAAAAGAAGCATGAGGAAGAGGAAAGGGAAAGGAAGAAAGAAGGATAGTGTGACCAGGAAACAATTGGATTGAGGATCAACTGTGTGTAGAAGGTTGTAATGTGGACAAACCTAATACACTTGGGGTTAGGGTTTTGGGTCCTTGTTGTAAGGGTTTTAACCCATTTTGGTAATATAAATATGTATTGTAATATCTGAGGAGATCATATATGTGATGATATGGTTTTGACGAGTTTTGAGTCGTAGTCATTAGATTTTGGTTGAGAGCTATTGTAATGTACCTCATATTTATCACAATTTTTTTTTCTTTATAAGTTTCTTGGGAGAAGAAGGAGAAGCTCCTAGTTACGTGACTCTGTTGTCGACTTGATTATGAAATTCTGTAATAAAACCTTGCTAATTGTAACTTTCTCTATATAAAAAAACCTTGTTATAAACCCCTATAATTATTCTTCCCATGAGATATCCTATCTATGTCATGAGAAGAAAGGTTATAAAGGAAAACCTCAAGGCCTTTAGCATGCCCCCTTCTACCTTTAATCTTTACCCAAATGCATATAGGGTACACATACAAGGGTAGTCTTACAACACATGTTACAACTCATTTTAATATAACACATAGCTCCACATCCATGCACAGGTTCACTTAATGGTTTTATATTAGGAACTTTAACTAGTTCTCATCCATAATGGACATGGAATTGGGTTTTTCCTTTACACCAGGAAGTTAACCTAACTATCAACTCTCGGTTATGTTTTGGTTCTTGAAATCAGGGTTGAAAAAGTAATGAAAGTACTAGACCCAAATGCCAATGAAATCTTGACAACTAGTATCTGAATGTTGTCTCAGACTAACAAAGAGGAGTCGAAAATGTTAACCTAATTCATGACGGTATCCAATCGAGATATTCCTTAAGTGGAAGAGATGGTTTTTCTGTCACAATAGTTAAATCTTTGTACTACATTAATGGTCATCCTACGAAATTCCTTTAGGTTTACTGGGCTTCATACTTGAAGCATCACACTCACCCTACCATTGTCACATGGCTAGTCGTCCTCTACACTCCCTACATTTACTATGAGATGTCAATGTGCCAATTAGGGTTGTAGTAAGTTCACAGTTTGTCATTTTTGAGTTTTGCAAAGAGGTCCTGCATACAACAGTTTTCACAGGCAAAGACTGGGATGGATGGTGGTCGTTTCCATAGTGTAACTCATGGAGTGGTCCGAAACAATGGTGAGTTCTTCCTTAACATAATCCCGAGATAGATAACAACATGAAGGTGAAATTTTTTGGAAGGACGTTTAAGTATTTTAATTCTGTTAGTTACCATCATGTCTTTTATTCCTCTTGTGTTCTTCCTTTGATTAGTCATTTGGGAGTTCTCTGTAGTAGTTATCGGGTCTTTCAGAGTTAGGGTTAATAGACAACCTATGCTACCCCTCAAGTAATCTTTCATTTAACAGAGGGAGGATATATTACTTACCATGAGTCTCATTAAGAAATACCTACGGCTTGGTATATCTGTAGCTTCATTTTCATTATTACTATTTTCGTTTTCCTTAAAGAATCTCACCTATAGATGTTGGCCCTGTGAATAGTTCATCGATGGGGACTCTTTTTGGTTGGTAGGGTAGTATGTTACATTCTGTCTATTTATATATTCTCTAAATCTATCATATTCTCGGCTGGCCTTTACTACTGTTATTTGATTTACCTGCTTTTGTCTCCGTGATACCTTGGTCAATTTATTAGGAATCGTACAGCATGATATTTTCGGTCTTGGAACATACCCTTGTCACCTTGATAGGTGGCGATTCATTTTCGTCGTCTAAATACCATAGCACGATGACTATGTTCTTACTATTGAATTTTACCTACTCATTACAGTTTGGTTCTGGATTGATTTAAACTTAACTTTTAAACATGTCTGTATTCTATATGAAAAGTTTTTGTTACTTTTTCTTCATTCCTCTTGTGGTAACTTTGTACAACTTACAAGCTAAGGATTTTCACTATTGATTAATTCTTAAGAGAGGGGGTTTGGTAAAACTTGTTACCATCACTAATGATGGGCCTTGTTCTTGCAAGGACCCCTCAAAAATCGTACCACACCTTCCTCCCTCAGCTTGAACCTCTAAACAGACAGTGGCGATGGGGAAAGGATTTGAACCCATGCATCATAAGATAAGTATTTTTATGGAAGGGGAATTATTGGTTTAACTTTAATTGTCTTATTGCAACTACTTTTCTTTTGTTACCTAAACTTCAAATAAAGACTAAGGTTTACATGTTTCGTTTTCTTGCAGGGTCTCCGTGTGTACAAGTCTTGAATACCCACCACTGTCTCCTATGAAAAAAGATATTTTGGTTCCGAACCCTCACCTCTCAATCCAATTCTACAGGTTCTAGCATCATCCAAGGAGATCGTGATTCGACTAGCTCTATTATGCATAGTTCTTGTCTATTGTAGTATTTGTTGGAGTAAACCCTTGGGGTATCTTTTCCATTGATTGTGTAATGCCAGCTCTTGCATAGTGTTGAGTTTGTATTTGAATTTAGATCTGGTAAACTATGTAATACACTCCTTTTTATTTAATTAAAGAAAGGCAATCCTAGCTGAATCTTACTCGGAATGATAATCCGTGTCAATGTGACTCTATATTTCTATTTCAAATACTGTACTTGTTATTTATGAAACTCAACTCTACTCACGCCATTGGCCTATTCTATTTTAATAAAGGGGTTAATGATACCCATTAGTCTACTATATTCGATACATGTTGAATGAAGTGTATCGACTGTTGTTTTAGTTAGGGTATTCCACCTCCTATGCATTTTCTTTATAACTATGGTTGCATGTCTATCGAGAATTCATCATACTCATAGTACAAGAATGAATCCTTGTCAATATGTTCATATATAAATATATTTTCTTATGTAGACATTAGGTTCCAGATTTCATTATAATCCCTGCTAATAGTAATTTAGATAAATACTGGTCTATATGTGATATAGATATACCGTGGAATGTATTGGTTCATAAAGGCTTAAATCCATGCTAAGTGGTAGATAGCGTTCCGATTAAATTTTTGACTCTGAGCTTGGTAATTGCATAAATATACTTACTTTATATATATACATAAAAATTGGTGTTCAACCTGTTTGTGCCTAGATGCTCTATACCGGAATTTTGATGTACAGGAAATACTTATGTTATAACATAAATCCAATTATAGGAAAAAGGGTTACTTCCAGACTTTAATCACATCCATCCATTCGATTTCCCTAAAATGAAAATAAAATAACTTCTAACTTTCGTATCGACACTAATCCAGTCATAAGGAGTTGCTTCGGAAATTGATTTCAGAAAATGATTTACCCAACTATTTTGTAGGAGAACTGGACTTCACATAATCATATAATTGAACAATTTTGCTCAGTTTATTGTGTCCATACAAACTTTAAGGATTACACTACATTTGTAACTAATTCACTCTGCAACGATATAATTAATTCAATCTAGATACAACAATTTCATTACATCAGATATACGATCATTTAAATAGATGCATTACAAAAATTAGATATAATTATTCAAATAGAGAAGAGAGATTACATATCTGAAACAATTCATGGGAAGACAAAGGGAACAACCACATTCCTCCCAACCGTAGAATAGGGAAGCCAAACTAATTTCCCGATTCACCCCCTAGCCTGACCATGAACCCATGAGGGAGAACTTGGAACCTCCTCCTCAGAAATTCCTTTCAGTTTCAGTAGTCTCATAACAACAAGAGAACCAATCATCTTTTCCCAGCATACTCGGTAGCGTTCTTCCTCCTCACATATGTTATATATCAAACCAATATTTTTGCCTAGGTCTTTTTCCCTCCCTTGGGAATTTTCGTATCTTTCTAAATCCCTGATTTTCAGGGGCTACCAATGGCCAAATACTTGATTTGCCACTTGTAAAAATTAGTGCAGAGGTAGTTCCAACATGTTACCCACTCATGGAGTCAGGTCAGCTAAATTTAACATGGTTGTTCCATTTGTCTTCCTGCAATAAATAAAACAATATTTTGTTTACATAAAAGTGTCATAGTCAAATAGTTAGTTGGGTCAAATCAGGTCTCTACCCAACAGTCATAATAATTAGTTACAATTTATTAAATTTGAAATTTGGAATTTCCATAAATGGCAATTTTTTTTCCAAATTTGAATTTACTAAAAACAGAATAATTTTCTAACATATTTTGAATTTCAAAAATACTTTATTTTTGGGGGTGTCACATCCTTTCCCCCTTCAATAAAACACTATCCTCAATGTTCATTCCTTTATTGGAACAAGATTTGATGAGATCTCTGCAAATCTCCCTCCAACTCCCAAGTGGCCTCCTCAAGACTAAAGTTCTTCCATTGCACCTTTACCTGAGCGACAACTCTGTTCCAAAGTGTTATTTCTCTCCGGTCCATAATACACAGGGGCTCCGCTTGGAACTCGTCTTCTGGTTCCACCTGCACCAAGTTCCAATCGATCATACGAGTAGGGTCATGGACATACTTTTTCAACAAGGAAACATGAAATACATTATGAATTCTTAGACTAGCTGGAAGTGCAAGTTGGTATGCTACAGGTCTAATTCGAGCTAGTATATCGAAGGGCCCACAAAACGTGGGTGCTAAATTGGCACTGTTATGTTTGTCCTGTGCCTCTTTTAAGTTACGTTGTACCTTTCTTACCATACTTTCCATTTCTTGGAGCATTGCTGGTCCAACCATGAGTCTGTCAACTGGGTCGTCCCAACTAATTGGTGTCGTACACTTTCTTTCATACAGTACCTCGAAGGGGCTCAATTTAGCCGAAGTTTGGTACCCATTGTTATATGAAAATTCTACCAAGTACAGGTAGTCTTCCCACTTACTCGGTTTTGTTCTTACATACATGTAGAGCATATCTTCTACAATCTAATTTGTTCATCCAGTCTGTCCATCCGTTTGTGGATGGTAACTCATGCTAAAATTCAAATTAGTATTTATCCCCGCAAACAATTATTTCCAAAAAGTGGATGTAAATTTTATGTCTCTATCTGAGATCACCATTTTAGGAATACCATGTAGTCTGAAAATTTCTTTCATAAATATTTCAATGATGTTTATAGATTTAAAAGTAGATTTCATAGGAATAAAGTGTGTAGACTTACTGAGTTTATCGTTCACAACCATAATAGAATCATTATGTTTCTGAGTTTTTGGAAAACCTGTTATAAAGTCCAGTGATATGGTCTCCCATTTCCATTCTGGAACTGGTAATGGTTGTAATAGGCCGGCTAGATGCTGGTGTATGACCTTAACCTGTTGACAATCTTGGCACCTAGCCAAGTATTCTGTTGTTTCTCCCTTCATATTAGGCCAGTAAAATAGTTTTCTAAGTGCTGTTATCATTTTCTGGTATCCTGGATGGCCAGAATATGGTTTCTTATGCACTTCATCCAAGACTATTATCTTTAACTTTGCTGAATATGGTATGTAAAGTATGATTTTAAATCATAACAATCCATTTTTGTTGATACTCAGATCTGGTTTATCTGAGTTTGCGGTATTGTCTTGTAATTTTGCCATTATCTTAGTGTAATTTTCGTCGTTAATACTTGTCGTCCTTATTCTTTGTTCCAGATCACTTTCTGCCCTATTGATATTTATCTCAAATAACCCATGGAATCTTCTGCTTAAATCATCTGCTACCTTATTTTCCTTACCCTTGATATGTATGAACTCGAAGTCGAATTCGCTCAAAAAGGATAGCCACCTTTCTTGCCTTGCATTAAGATCTGGTTGGCTAAACAAATATTTCACACTGCTATTATTCATCAATAATAGAAATTTTCCACCCATTATGTAGTGTCACCACATTTTTAAGGTGTGTATTACTGCTTCTGATTCTAAGTCATGAGTGACATAATTTCGCTCATGTTCTTTTAATTTCCGGGACTCATAACAAATCACGTGTCCTTCCTGAGTTAGGTCACCACCTAGTCCTTCTTTACTCTCATCAACACAGATGGTAAATTCTTTATCTGGGTCTACTACCTTCAAGATGGGTGTAGTTGTCAATAATTCCTTCAACTTGTTAAAACTATCTTGACACTTCTGTGACCAGTTAAACTTGGTCCCTTTCTTTTGTAATGATGTGATAGGGTAGGCTATCTTGGAAAACCCCTCTATAAATCTGCGATAATACTCGATGATTCCCATGAATGACCATATATGAGCTACATCCTTAGGTACCGACCATTCCATGATGGATTTTATTTTCTCAGGGTCGACGACAATGCCTTTTGCTGAAATTAAGTGTCCTAGATATTGTATTTTCTTTTGATAAAATTCACACTTATCAAATTTGGCGTATAGTTTGTGTTTCCTCAATGTTTGTAGAACTATTCTTAAGTGTTCTTCATGTTCTTCCTCTGTTTTAGAATAGACCAGAATATTTTCGATAAATACTAGTATGAATTTGTCTAAGTACTGACTGAAAATACTGTTCATTAGGCACATAAACGTGGCTGGTGCATTAGTGAGTCCGAAAGGTATGACTATGAACTCGTAGTGTCCATATCTTGTTTGAAAAGTTTTTTTTCTTATATCCTCATCCTTTATCCTAACTTGATGATAACCGGATCGTAAATCCAATTTCGAAAAGATCTTGGGCCCACCTACTTGATCGAACAGGTCATTTATCCTAGGTAAGGGGTACTTTTTCTTAATAGTCATTTTATTCAATTTTCTATAATCGATACAAAGTATTAGAGTACTGTCTTTATTTTTCAAAAAGAGGACTAGTGCCCCCCATGGTGAAACACTCGGTTTGATATACTCTTTGTCGAACAATTCCTGCAATTGTATTTTTAATTCTGTCAATTCTGGTAAACTCATTCGATAAGGTGCTTTAGAGATAGGGGATGAACCAAGCAGCATGTCTATGGAGAAGTATATTTCCCTTCTAGGAGGTAATTTCAGTATCTCATCAACAAACATGTCCCTAAATTCACATAAGACAACAAAGTCTTCTAACTTTGGCTTATCTTCTTTTCCTAGAAGATTTGTTACTTGGATGGCGTAAACTTGGCATCCCTTTCTTATGCATTTCTTGAGTTGCATTGCTGAGACTTGTCTAATTGATACTAGTTTTTGTATGCCTTGGGATGTTCTGGTAGTGTCATAACTATCTTTATAATTAAGTGTCTTTG
This sequence comes from Picea engelmannii, assembly GCA_009831015.1. Classification (NCBI taxonomy): domain Eukaryota; kingdom Viridiplantae; phylum Streptophyta; class Pinopsida; order Pinales; family Pinaceae; genus Picea; species Picea engelmannii. Next base: position 44,844 of record ML781862.1, on the reverse strand, counting down.
TATAACAATCTATAATGTATTTGTGCTTTTCCAACCAATGCATTCTGATAATCACATCATAGGACCCTAGTGGCAGAATATTTAGATTTGTTTTTATGTTTTTACCATCTAAACTGAATTCAAAATCATAAATGAAGTCAACCACTTTCCTTTTAGTCATTGATCCTAATTTCACTAGCCAATATTTTTCGTGTTTCATCCTCTTAATTTTATTTGACTCTACTACACCAGGAGTGATATAACTTAACATCACTCCCAGATCAATTAAAATAGAAATTCTAGTATTATTGATTTTACCTTCGATCTCCACCACAGAGGACTGGTGGTCAGCTTGTTGACCCTCTATGACTGCATTTATTCGATGCAATATTCTACCCACCTCGCCCACCATCGAGGCTTCCTGCAAATTGTGCACACCAGTTTTGTTTGTTGGATTTAAACGTGGGCAGTTCCTCCTTAGATGAGATTCTCCACATTCCCAACACTTCAACAGTTCCTGGGGGCTGTCCCTAAAATTCTTTGTTCCTAGGTTTACCGGTTTACCGCCTCCTTGTGTGCTTGGATGGTTTGAGCGAAAATATTTTCTAGGAAAACTTTTTGCTTCATTCCAATAAGGAGCTGGTTGGTATCCCTTCTTCTGGTGGTTCATTTAGTCTTGTTTCTTATCCTTCCAAGATTTGGGAAATTACGTTCGTTGTTTGTATTGGTCGTAGCACATTCATGCTTTCCTGATTACTTCACTCAAGGACTTGGGGTTTTCAAACTCAATTCTATCCTTGTAAGACTGTGGTAAACAACTTAGGAATCACTGGATGTTTACTTTGTCCTCCCGGATATAAGGTACAAACCTTAGTAGTTCTAGTAATTTATCTATAAGATCCTTCATCGTCATCTGACCAAGTCATAATTCATAGAATTATTTTTTTTTTCTTTCATAGTATATTTCATATAGGTATTGTTTCTTGAAGTATTTCTTAAAGTCATACTACTCCATGTTTTTCTTTTAGGCCTTTGGCCAGTTTCAAATCTTGCCACCAAATGTTGGCTTTTCCTTTTAGATTGTAAATGGCCATTCTGACCTTCATATTGCTGGAATAGTTGTATATCTAGAAATATTTTTTGATGTCCAATAACCATGCCTCAGCTTCCTCCCCTATTCTGGATTCTTCATCAAAGGTAGCTAGTTTAATTTTCTTAAATTCCCCTTCAAGGTGGTCCACTTGGTTTTTTTCTATTTATTTTTGTTTTGTCCTCAGCCGAGGGTGTACCTTTCGACAAACTATCCCCTTTTTTATGCTTCAGGCCTAGAATTCTTGGAGGCCCTTTTGCTGACATCTTCTTCATTGTTATCGTCCTTTGGGATTTTCTTGGTCATTATACTGTGCAACAAGACTTCATTTATTTCCTGCTGCTCCTATTGTGCTTTCTTCAGTTTATCATTGTCGGCTTTGAAAACTTGCAATTCGACAATGAGATTTCTCATTGTTTCCAAAACTTCAGTAGGTGAAATTTTGTCACTATTTTGTCTCTGATTTTCAAGAAATATTTGTTGAGGGTTCCCATCCAGCTTGATTTCTGCATCATCCTGTGCTGCAATGATTAACACAAAACAAAACAAGGGTTTTTCTGTTTGCAACAATAAATTTTTTATTATCTATACATAAACATAATTATATGTTAAGTAAATCACATGGCCATGTTCAAGGTCCAAGTGTTGTAACCTATTGCTCTAATACCATATGCAATGTACCTCATATTTATCACAATTATTTTTTTTTTCTTATAAGTTTCTTCGGAGAAGAAGGAGAAGCTCCTAGTTACGTGACTCTGCTATCGACTTGATTATGAAATTATGTAATAAAACCTTGCTAATTGTAACTCTCTCTATAGAAAAAAACTTTGTTATAAACCCCTAGACTTATTCTTTCCACCAGATATCCTATCTATGTCATGAGAAGAAAGGTTATAACAGAAACCCTCAAGGCCTTTAGCATGCCCCCTTCTACCTTTAATCTTTACCCAAATGCATATAGGTTATGCATACAAGGGTAGTATTACAATACATGCTACAACTCGTTTTAATTTAACACATAGCTCCACGTCTACTCACAGGGTCACTTAATGGTGTTATCTTAGGAACTTTAACTAGTTCTCATCCATAATGGACATGGAGTCAGGTTTTTCCCTTACACCAGGCAGTTAACCTAACTACCAAGTCTCAGTTGTGTTTTGGTTCTTGAAATCGGGGTTGAAAAAGTAATGTAAGTGCTAGACCCAAATGCCAATGAAATCTCGACAACTAGGATCTAACTATTGTGTCAGACTAACACAGAGGAGGAAAAAATGTTAACCTGAGTCATGATGGTGTCCAATCAATATATTCCTTAAGTGGAAGAGATGGTTTTTCTGTCACAATAGTTAAATCTCTGTACTACATTAATGGTCATCCTACGGAATTCCTTTAGGTTTACTGGGCTTCATACCCAAAGCGTCACACTCACCCTGCCATTGTCACATGGCTAGCCATCCTCCACACTCCTTGCATTTACTACGAGACGTCAATGCACCGATTAGGGTTGGATTAAGTTCACAGTTTGTCATTACTAATTTTTGTGAAGAGGTCCTGCATACCAAAGTTTTCAAAGGTGAAGACTGGGGGGGATGGTGGTCATTTCCATAGTGTAACTCGTGGCATGGTCTGAAACACTGGTGAGTTCTTCCTTAACATAATATGGAGATAGATAACAATATGGAGGTGAAATGTTTTGGAAGGACGTTTAAGTATTTTATTATTCTGTTAGTTACCATCGTGTCTTTTATTCCTGTTGTGTTCTTCCATTGATTAGTCATTTGGGAGTTCTCTGTAGTAGTTATTAGGTCTTTCATAGTTAGGGTAACTTGATAGCATACGCTACCCCTCAAGTAAGATTTCATTTAATAGAGGAAGGATATAGCTCTTACCATGCGTCTCACTGAGAAATACCTAAGGCTTGCTATATCTATCACTTCGTTTTCGTTATTACTATTTTTGTTTTCCTTAAAGAATCTCACCGAGAGATGTTGGCCCTGCGAATAGTTTATTGATGGGGAATCTTTATGTTCGATAGGGTAGTATGTTATATTACATCTATTTATATATTATGTAAATCTATCAGATTCTCGACTGACATTTACTATTGTTATTTGATTTACCTGCTTCTGTCTTCGTGATACCTCGATCAATTTATTGGGAATCCTACAGCATGATATTTCAGGTCTTGGAATGAACCCTTGTCACCTTGATGGGTGACAATTCATTTCCATCATCTAAATACCATAGCACGATGACTCTATTCTTACTGTTGAATTTTACTTACTCATTACAATTTGGTTTAGGATTGATTTAAACTTAACTTTTAAACATGTCCATATTCTATATGAAAAGTTTGTGTTATTGTTTCGACATTCCTCTTGTGGTAACTTTGTACAATTTACAAGCTAAGGATTTTCACTATTGATTAATTCTCAAGAGAGGGGGTTTGGTAAAACTTGTTACCGTCACTAATGATGGGCCTTGATCTTGTGAGGACCCATCAGAAATTGTACCACACCTTCCTCCCTCGGACCAAACCTATAAATAGACAACGACGATGGGGCAAGGATTTGAACCCATGCATCATAAGATATGTATTTTTATGGAAAAGGGAATTATTGGTTTAAATTTCATCATCTTATTGCAATTACTTTTCTTTTGTTACCTAAACTTCGAATAGAGACTAATGTTCACATGTTTCATTTTCTTATAGGGTCTCCATCTGTACAAGTCCCAGATACCCGCCATTGTCTCCTATGCAAAAAGGTATTCGGGTTTTGACCCTCACCTCTCAGGCCAATTCTACAGGTTCTAGCATCATCCAAGGAGATCGTGATTCAACTAGCTTTGTTATACACAGTTCTTGTCTGTTGTAGTAATTGTTGGAGTAAACCCTTGGGGTCATTTTCCATTAATTGTGTAATGCCATCTCTTTCATAGTGTTGAGTCTGTATTTGAATTTAGATCTGGTAAACTATTCTATTTTAATAAATGGGTTAATGATATCCATTAATCTACTCTTGTATTCCAACTCTTGTGCATTTTCTTTATAACTATGGTTGCATGTATGTCGAGAATTCATCATACTCATAGTACATGAACAAATCCCTATCAATATGTTCATATATAAATATATTTTCTTATTGATGAGGGAGAATCATAAGCAGTCAAGCGAGCATGGAGGCGAAAGATAGCTGGAAAGCGCAACACACATTTTTCACGTTTTGGAATGTTTTGAAATTTTAAGGGAGTGGGTATTAATGTAATAGTTAGGAAGATGACGTATTTCACATTTATATCTTGGATATTGTAATTAGGCCTGGGGAAATTACTCCCATCTGTCATATGTATTAAGGAATTTAAGTCTGTTAATGTGAGAGTAGGTAGATATGAATGTTAGATTAGACATTTTAGAGAATAGGAGGGAAAACAGATATAGACACCCTCATTATTGTGTTGTTGTATTATTAGCATAGAGAAGAAGAGGAGAAATGTAGCAAAGCGTTGAAAGGAGAAGTCCATGTACAGGAGCTTGAATTAATATAAGAAGCTTTGAATCAGATTTCATGGTGTTATGATTTTTTCTGTTTATACATGGTGAATGGTATGCTTACAATTGTTTCATTCTCTCTATTATGCATTTTTTATGATGCTATGTTGTGTTGAATGTATGATTTCATTTTGAATGTATGAAGTCTGAGAGAGAAAGTGAATGAGTTTCAATTGTTTCTCATCCTGAGAGAGTTCCTGCAAGGAGTGCAGTGAAACACCTACAAGGTGTGCATTGACAAAGGTTTTGAGTTTTATCTCTGAAAGCTCAGGAGGGATACTGTTGTTCTCATTCCAACAGAAGTGCAATTGAAGAACATAAGTCATGAAAGGTGTGAATAGGCTGGTTGAAATATTAGAACTTATCAACCAAGGGGAAAGTTGAAGGACTGCTGTTGTAGGGAGTGCACAGAGTTGAAAGATCAAATACCCAGGAATATTTGAAAGTCTGCTACAAGGAGTGCGAGAAGGAACCCTTTTGGAGATTTGAGTTTGTGAGTTAAAGATTGAGGAGGAACAGTACCTTTGAATTATTCAAAGGGAGACAGGATGAATTTATCTCGCAAAAGTAAATCTCAGGAGGGAGGATGTTGATTCATCTCGTAGAAGCCATTGAGGAGGAAACGAGCGGTCGAAATTCTCTGTGGAGGATTCAGGAAATAGAGAGGACTGTTGATTGTGGTCAGGTTGAGTGTTGGATCAGTTCTCAAACCTGTGGTTCATAATTTCATAGGGTGGACCAATTTCTTTGGTTGCACGAATAGCTAAGTAGCAAGGAGGTCTAAACCATTGGATCCAGGCACGGGAGAACCATTGGATTAGAACCTCATGGAGCTATCGCGTATCGGGAGCTTGGGGCTTGAGAGGAATCAGTTTCAACTGCAGAATTTGCGAAGTGGTGAGACCCGAGAGCTTGTGTGAATGTGTGGCACATCTATCAGGTGGGGACCGCAAAGGTGACAGGTGGCGTGTACTCATGCATCGAGGGGTCAACCCATAGTTTCCTATCACATCTCAGGATTTCACAAAGGAGGAGCATGAAGGCTCTACACTCCAACTCGTGAGGTTGTGAGTTGCGAGAAGTGTGAAAGGGAAGTCAAAATATCGCTCACTATCGAATCTCAAGATTTCGTAGGAAAAGAGCACGAGAGCTCAACACTTCAATTCGCGAGATTGTGAGTTGTGAAATATGCTCGTTCCAGGACCAGTTGTGGTCATGTGGAGGTGAAGCTGGTACCTTGTGCCTGTTCGCATAAGGGGGTTTTAGAAGGACCTATGGATCATTTCATAGAAGGTACCGATAGGGATCCGAAAGAGCCACTTCGTCTCAAGGAGATTTGAATGATCCTGTGAGCATATCTCGGCATGCGGGTTGGGGGTCTACGTCAAGTGGTATCAGATCTTGACTCTGTTTGTATATTGTAGACGGAGGGAGTGAGAAGAGAAAGTGTACTCTGATACATATAAGATTCGTAGGAAAAGTTCTTGCTTTCTGTAGTAGGGAAAAGAGGAACATTTCTTAGCCATGTTGTTGAGAAGAAGAGATAGACCAATGCCTGATCCAGCAGTGGAAAGAGAAATGTGAAAATTACATGCTAGGATTGATGCCATGGAGACAAAACAGAGGTGCACAACTGACACTGGGGATATTAGTGAGGCTGGCAGTGAAGATGAGGCTGGAAACGAAGGAGAAGAAGTTGCAATCGAGGATGCTGCAGATGAACACCTATTCAGGGTTGTTGCTAGGATATGTGCTAGAGAAAAAATGGACATTCCAGTGTATGAGGGGAACCTGGATGTTGAAGAGCTTCTAGACTGGATTAGCGCTCTGGATAAATACTTCAACTATGAGGATGTTGAGGAATATAGTAAAGTCAAACATGTTGTCACTAGACTTAAAGGGCATGTATCACTATGGTGGGATGAACTGCAGGCTGATAGATGCTACAAGGAAAGCAGAAAATCAAGAGTTGGGATAGAATGGTTGTGAATATGAAAGCCAAATTCATACCCAAGGATTACCAAATTAATCTATTTCAAAGGATGCAGAATTTGAGACAAAATCTAATGTGAGTGAAGGAATACACTGAAGAGTTCTACAAGATAAACATCAGAGAAATTCATCGGGAAAGCGATGATGAAAAGGTTGCCAAATACATGAATGCTCTAATATATGACATTCAATATGAGATGAGCATGATGATCATTTAAAATGTGGAAGATGCTTATCAGATGGCTCTGAAAGATGAAGAGAAGCTGAGCTGAAAGAAAGGTCAAAGAGGTCGAGGTAGAAGTCAATCCAGAAGTAAAACAATTGCCCAAGACAGAACTCAGAAACCTAAAGAAGAGGGAAAGAAAACTCAATCTCAACATGAGAGATGAGGAAGCTCGCAGAGAGGGTAGTATGATGATAGAAATACTTTTCCTCGAGCCAGAGGAAGAGGCAGAGGAGGTGAAGTGAAATGTTTTTTCTGTGGGAAAAATAGACATAAATCTTATGAGTGTCCAGAAAGGAAGAAATATGGTAGTGAAACTCACATTGCTGAAGCTCAAGGATGGAATTTTGAGGCATAGGATGTTGAGGGTGGAAGATCCTTAATGATGAGAAAAGTTCTCTTAATGCCAGAGAAGGAGGCAAAGAACCCAGCCCAAAGGAACAGTCTGTTTTGGACTGCTTGCAAAACCAAATACAGGGTATGCAAAGTCATCGTGGACAGCGGTAGAATAGACAATATCATTTCTACAGAGATGGTAGAAAATATGGAGCTGGAGACTAGCGTACATCCAAGCCTATACATAGTTTTGCGTCTACAAAAAAGACATCAGGTAAATGTCACTAAACAATGTTTAGTTGAATTTAAAATAGGAGGATATAAGGATGAAATATTGTGTGATGTCATTCCCATGGATGTTTGTCATCTATTGCTGGGTAGACCATGGCAATATGACAAAAATGTGGTTCATGATGGGAGAAAGAACACATACACCCTGGAGAAGAATGGAAGAAATCACATGTTGCTACCAATTAAGGATAAATAAGTGAAACTAGAGGTGAGAAACACTGTACTTCTCATGAGTGGGAAGGAACTTATTAATGAGGTTAAGAAGAAGGAAGACACACAATTTATTGTGGTCAAGAAGCCTAGAATTGTTTTGACCAGTACAAGAGTGGATGATTTACCAGAGGAAATCCAAAATTTACTGGAAGAGTTCACTGATATAGTAGTGGATGAACTACCTCATTCGTTATCACCGATCAGGAGTATAATCCATCACATTGATCTTATACCTGGAGCCAGTTTACCAAAAAAATTAGTGTATAGATTAACGCCAAAGGAAAATGAAGAAGTCAAGAGGCAGGTCCAGGACTTAATGGACAAAGGACTGATTTGAGAGAGCTTGAGTCCATGCGTTGTTCCAACAGTGCTTAGCCCAAATAAAGATGGAGGCTGGAGGATGTGTATAGACTCAAGGGCGATCAATAATATCACCATCAGATACAATGGATGGATGATTTGATGGATTGCTTGAGTGGAGCCATATTTTTTTCAAAGATTGTTTTGAAAAGCGGATATCATCAAATTCACATGAGAGAAGGTGATGAATGGAAGAAAACATTCAAGATGAATGAATGGTTGTATGAATGTCTTGTTATTCCATTTGGTTTAACAAATGCGCCTATTACTTTCATGAGATTGATGAATGAAGTCCTAAAGGAGTTCATCGGGAAATTCTTCATTGTATATCTTGACGATATATTAATTTTCAGCAAGACAGAAGATGAACACTTGAAGCATTTAGCCACAGTGATGAGAAGGTTACAGCAAGAGAATTTGTTGATAAATGTGAAGAAATCATCATTTATGAGGACATAACTCATTTACTTGGGTTTCGTTATTTCTGCAAATGAGTTGAAGATGGATCTCGAAAAGGTAGAAGCAATTAAGAATTGGTCATAACCGAAAAATGTGTTTGAAGTTCGAAGCTTTCATGGTTTGGCTAGTTTCTACAGGAAATTCATCTGAAATTTCAGTGGAATTAGCGCACCGATGATGGATACGGTGAAGAAAAGACAAAAATCTTTTCACTGGACAGAGGAAGTAGAGAAGAGTTTCAATCTGCTGAAGAAGAAGATCATGGAGCAACTAATTTTGGTTTTGCATGATTTCAGCAAGATGTTCCAGGTCAGGTGTGACGCGAGTGGATATGCAATTGGAGCAGTCTTGAGCCAAGATGATAGGCCGATCGCATACTTCAGTGAGAAACTGAATGAAGTGAAGGTTAGGTACTCCACATATGACAAGGAATTCTATGCGGTCATACAAGTGATGAAGAAATGGAGACACTATTTGGTTCATAAAGAGTTTGTTTTGTACAGTGATAATCATGCTTTACAATTCGTGACTCAATAGGAGAAGTTGAACCAAAAACATGCTAAATGGGTTGAATTCATGCAGAATTTTACTTTTGCGACTAAGCATATTTCTGGAACGGCTAACAAAGTTGTTGATGCTTTGAGCAGGAAATGTTTGCTTATGCAGGAATTCAGAGTCAAAAATTTGGGTTTTGTTAACCTCAAAGAAATGTACAGAGATGACCCAGATTTTAAGGAAGTGTATGAGGCATCTGAGAATTCAATTCTCAAGGACAGAAGCCAGTGGACCAAATATATGATCCAGGATGGATTATTATTCAAGGGCAATCAACTATGTATTCCAAGATGCTCCATGAGGGAGAATCTGCTGAAAGAAAAACATAGTGGAGGATTGGTCGGACACTTCAGTCATGATAAGACATTCTCAAAATTGAATGGCTCATATTTTTGGCCAAGGATGAGGATAGATGTCAAGAAATTTATGGAAAGATGCAGAATTTGTTAGCACACAAAAGGGAAAAGGTAGAACATACGGTTATACCAGCCATTACCCATACCTGAGAGTCCATGGGACGCAGTGAGCATGGATTTTATATTGGGACTACCAAGAACACAAAGAGGATGTGATTCAATCTTTGTAGTGGTAGACAGATTTTCAAAAATGGCACATTTCATACCATGCCAGAAAACCAGTGACACAACTCATATTGCGAACTTGTTTTTCAAAGAAGTCGTCAGACTTCATGACTTGCCAAGGAGTATAGCTTCTGATCGGGATAATAAGTTCGTGGAACATTTCTGGAGGACTTTATGGAAGAAGATGGGGACAAGTTTGTCATCTATATCAATGTATCATCCTCAGATGGATGGACAGACAGAAGTTTTGAACAAGAGCTTAGGATATTTTCTAAGGATACTAGTAACTGAACACCACAGTCAGTGGGATCACATTTTTCCATAGGCAGAATTTGCTTACAATGATTCATTCAACATAAGCACAGGAAAGAGTCCATTCCAGATTGTATATGGAATGCATCCAAGGGTAATTTCTGAATTGAGAGATTTGGAACAAAATGAATTTAGGAGTGCTAGCGCAGAGAATTTTGTAGAAGCAATGAAGGAGCTTCACAATCGAGTCAAGGAGTGATTGCAAAATTCAAGCCAAGAATATAAGCACAAAGAAGATCAACATAGGCGAGAAATTCAATTTGAAGTTGGTGATCTAATTCTTGCACATCTGAGGAAGGAAAGGTTCCCAAGGGGAACATATAATAAGCTGAAGATGAAAAAGATTGGACCATGCAAGGTCATGAAGAAACTTGGGGCAAACGCGTATGAGATTGAATTAGCCGATGGGGTCGGAATTTCATCGATATTCAATGTTGTGAATTTGTAACCTTACAGAGCTGAAGAAACAGGAACAGAGAATGAACAGACAGAGGTTCAATGGACCAAACAAATGCCTGTAGATGAAAATCCGCAGATAGAAATTATATTTGACAAGAGAGTCAGCAAAAAGACTAGGAGGAAGGAGTATTTTGAATACTTGATCAAGTGGAAGGGACATCTAGTTGAAGATGCCAGCTGGGAAGATGAAGCATAAATTCAGAAGCATGGACAGACCATGCAATAGCTCATGAACAAGAGTTCATGAAAATTTTCAAGCGAGGAAGTATGATGCAGGAGCATTGTAAGTAGTCAAGCGAGCGTGGAGGCCAAAGACAGTTAGAAAGCGCAACATGCATTTTTCACGTTTTGGAATGTTTTGAAAGTTTAAGGGATCGGATATTAATGTAATAGTTAGGAAGATGGAGTACTTCACATTTATATCTTGGAGATTGTAAACAGACCTAGGGAAATTACGTCCATGTGCCATTTGTATTGAGGCATTTAAGTCTGTTAATGTGAGAGTAGGTAGATATGAATGTTAGATTAGACAGTTTAGAGAATAGGAGGGAAAACGAATATAGACACCCTCATTCTTGTGTTTTTGTATTATTAGCATAGAGAAGAAGAGGAGAACTGTAGCAGAGAGTTGAAAGGAGAAGTCCATGTACAGAAGCTTGAATTAATTTAAGAAACTTTGAATCAGATTTCATGGTGTTATGATGTTTTCTATTTATACATGGTGAATGGTATGCTTACAGTTGTTTCATTCTCTCTGTTATGCATTTGTTATGATGCTATGTTGTGTTGAATGTATGATTTCATGTTGAATGTATGAAGTCTGAGAGAGAAAGTGAATGAGTTTCAATTGTTTCTCATCCTAAGAGAGTTCCTGCAAGGAGTGCAGTGAAACATCCGCAAGGTGTGCATTAACAAAGGTTCTAATTTTTATCTCTGAAAGATCAGCAGGGATATCGTTGTTCTCATTCCAACATAAGTGAAAGTGAAGCATAGAAGTCGTGCAAGGTGTGCCTAGGCTAGTTGAAAGATTAAAACTTATCAACCAAGGGGAAATTTGAAGGACTGTTGTTGTAGGGAGTGCACAGAGTCGAAAGATCAAATACCCAGGAGTATTTGAAAGTCTTCTGAAAGGAGTGCAAGAAAGAACCCTTTTGGAGATTTGAGTTTGTGAGTTAAAGCTCAAGGAGGATTAGTACCTTTGAAGTATTCAAAGGGAGATAGGATGAAGTTATCTCGCAGAAGTAAAGCTCAGGAGGGAGGATGTTGATTCGTCTCGTAGAAGCCATTGAGGAGGAAACAAGCGCTCAAAATTGTTTGTGGAGGATTCACGAAATAGCAAGGATCATTGATTGTGGTTAGTTTGAGCATTGCATAGATGATTTTAGGGGCTAAATTTCGCAAATGGGATAATTTCCCATGGTTTTTCCCAAAAAAAAGATTCGCCAATTTCCATTTTTTCTAAACTGATTTGCCCAAATTCCATAGAATAAAATTCTTTTACCTTTAAAATCGCCAAAATTTTATAGAAACTATATCAAATCCTTGAAAATTTAAATATTTTTACAAAACTATCGCTAAACATTTTACATTTTACATATTAAGGACTAGTAATAATAGCCCACTTTTCTACATTTTAATATAAATTTCCATCCTTAAAATCATCCATGCATTGGATCAATTCTTGAACTTAGGGTTCGTAAGTTCGGAGGGTGGAACAATTTCTTTGGTTGCACGAATAATCGAGTAGCAAGGAGGTATGAACCATTGGATCCAGGCATGGGAGAACCGTTGGATCAGAACCCCGGGTTCATAAGTTCGGAGGGTGGAACAATTTCTTTGGTTTCACGAATAGCCGAGTAGCGAGGAGGTATGAACCATTGGATCTAGGCACGAGAGAACCGTTGGATAAAAACCCCGCAGAGTTATCGCGTATCGGGAGCTCGAGGTTTGAGAGGAGTCAGTTTCAACTGTAGGAGTTGCGAAGTGGCAAGAGCCGAGAGCTCATGTGAATGCGTGGCACATCTATCAGGTGGGGACTACAAGGGTGACAGGTGGCGTGTACTCGCACATCGAGGGGTCAAGCCATAGTTTCCTATCACATCTCGGGATTTTGCAAAGGAGGAGCACGAAGGCTCTACACTCCAACTCATGAGGTTGTGAGTTGCGAGAAGTGTGAAAGGGAAGTTAGAATATCGCTGACTATCGCATCTCGGGATTTTGTAGGAAAAAAGAATGAGAGCTCAATGCTTCAATTAGCGAGATTGTGAGTTGCAAAATACACTCGTGCCAGGGCCAGTTGTGGTCGTGTGAAGGTGAAGCTCGTACCTTGTGCCTGGTCGCATAAGGGGGTTTCAGAAGAACCTGTGGATCAATTTGTTGAAGGTTCTGATAGGGATCCGAAAGAGCCACTTCGACTCAAGGAGATTTAAATGATCCTGTGAGCGGATCTCGGCCTGCGAGTTGGGGGTCTGCATCACTTATGTATACATTAGGTTTTGGATTTCATTATAATGCCTACTAATAGTAATTTAGATAGATATTGGTATATATGTGATATAGATATACTGTGGAATGTATTGGTTCGTAAAGGCTTAAATCCACTCTAAGTGGTAGATAGCGTTTCGATTAAATTTCTGACTCTGAGCTTGGTAGTTGCATAAATATACTTACTTTATATATATACATAAAAACTGGTGTTCAACCTGTTCGTGCCTAGATGCTCTATACCAGAATTTCGATGTACAGGAAATACTTTTGTTATAAAATAAATCCAATTATAGGAAAAAGGGTTACTTCCAGACTTTAATCACATCCATCCATTCGATTGCCCTAAAATGAAAATCAAATAACTTCTAACTTCCGTACCAACACTAATCCAGTCATAAGGAGTTGCTCAAGAAATTTATTTCAGAAAATGATTTACCCAACTATTCTGTAGGAGAACTAGACTTCACATAATCATATAATCAAACAATTTCTCTTAGGTTATTGTGTCCATACAGAATTTAAGGATTACGCTACATATGTAACTAATTAACTCTACAATGATATAATTAATTCAATCTAGATACAACAATTTCATTACATCAGATGTACGATCATTTAAATAGATGCATTATAGCAATTAGATATAATAATTAAAATAGAGAAGAGATATTACATATCTGAAACAATTCGCGGGAAGACAAAGGGAACAACCACGTTCCTCCCAACCATAGAATAGGGAAACCAAACTACTTGCCCGATTCACTCCCTAGCCTGACCATGGACCCATGAGGGAGAACTTGGAACCTCCTCCTCAAAAATGCCTTTCATTTTCAGTAGTCTCCTCTTGCCTCACACTCAATTCGTAGTGTTCATAACAACAAGAGAACTAGTTATCTTTTCCCATCATATTGGGCAGCGTCCTGCCTCCTCACATATGATATATATCAAACCAATATTCTTGCCTAGGTCTTTTTCCCTCCCTTGCGAATTTTCGCAGCTTTCTAAATAATTGATTTTCAGGGGCCGCCAATGGCCAAATCCTTGATTTTCCACTTGTAAAAATCATCCCAGAGGTAGTTCCAACATGTTCCCCACTCATGGAGTCATGGTCAACTAAATTTAGCATGGTTGTTCCATTTGTCCTCTTGCAATAAGTAAAACAATATTTTGTTTACATACAAGTGTCGTAGTCAAATAGTTAGTTGGGTCAAATCAGGTCTCTGCCCAACAGTCATAATAATTAGTTACAATTTATTAAATTCGAAATTTGGAATTGCCATAAATGGTAGAATTGTTTCCAAATTCGAATTTACTAAAAACGAAATAATTTTCTAACAAATTTTGAATTTCAAAATTACTTTATTTTTGGGGATGTCACGACTATGGAGCTAGTGTTGAATTAGTTTTGGAGACTTATGGATTGTAACTGAGGGTCAGGTTGCAAGTTGTGGAGCTTGGTGCGACACTGTTCAGCCTCACCTATGCACTATAATTTTGATATAATGTGTGCAGTGCAGAGACGTGAATATGAATAATAAAGAAGCCATATCTTTGTGGACGTAGCCCAAGGGGGTGAACCACTCTCTCTGCATTGTTTCCTTCATTGTGCACTATTTATGCATTTTTTCTTTCTGTTCCCAAGAAGGGTCGATGGTTTGTAGGGTTTTGTTGGAAACCTAAAGTAGAGTCTGGGCTAGCCCAAACATTCCAATAAATGGTTCCATTTCCAGATGGAACTTAGAAGAAAAACCTGGAAGGGATTTGGTGAGAAGGAAATTGAATAGAATGCAGTGGTAGAAGGGGATGTTCAGGCAATGTAATATGACTAATAAGTATCTTGAAATATGGTTGGAAACAAAACAACTCGAGTTTGTGTATAAAGATAATAGAATATCCATGTATACATCGCTCCAGTATTTGGAAAGGTATGTGTTTACTGACTTGCATGAGGAATTTTTCTGTTATTTTCCAGAGCTGCTACAAGAGTGGATATTGATATTGAAGGATACTCATCCAACTAATAGGATAAGGTTAGTAGAGTGGATTACTAATAATATTGTGTGTTTAGAAAGAGTCAATAATAAATTCACACGCACAGTGGATTTCTAGTTAGACAGTATTATTGCAGGATTTATTATTGAGTTTGTAGTCGATACTGCGAAGTCATAGACTACTGTAGAGTAGGAGTTCTTAAAGGGACCAAGAGGAAGGTACATTAGGTCAATTTACATGTCGATCATGATTTTATTGCATGATAAATATGTGATGACAATGGAGTCAGACAGATAATCACTATGCGCACGTGGTGAACTGGGTGAGGTATTAAGGAAGATATGAGATATGGGCAGGGATCTAGAGAGAGGCTAGAACAAGGAAGAAATGGACCCCATTATGATGAATACGGAACATACCAAGGAGATATTGAGGAGAGTGAGAGTGATGTGTAGTGGATGACCCTACCAACATAGGATTAATAGTAAGAATAGGGAAGTGGATGAGTGAGAGGGCTTGGATAGTGATGAGGAAGAGGTAGAGGATCTTCGTGCTATGGGGAAGATTGAGGAAATCCTACACACCACATATGAGAGAAAACTAGAGGCCAAGGGTCCAACGTAGAATAAGTATCTCCATTCCAGATCAGAATTAGTGTGGAATCCATAACCCCATGTGTGACTAATGCACCTGAATAGACAAAACCAGTTAGCAAACAAGTGATTAGTAGTAGAAATATTTTAATAGGATGAGGGTTCACTAGAATTACAATTTCAGCAAGAAGTATTTGGATATATACACCACGCGAAGGTGGTAGTACAACAAAATTCACAATGGTAGGAGTAGATCCAACTATTAGGTTTCCTAGGTTTCATGGAGAAGGGTCAGAGGACCCAAAGAAGCATTTATTTATCTGTGAGAAGATTTGGGCAAATAAGAATATTACAAATGAATATAAAAAAGTGTCGCAACTGTAAATCACATTCAAATACTAAGCACTAGACTGGTATATGGGAATCGAAGTAAACACCCCATAAGGAGTGCCTACAACTGTCGCACATGTGAAGAAGGAATTAATCAATGAATTCCAACGACCTAGTTCAGAGGATTAGTTCATGAACGATATGATAGAGATCAAACATAAGCCAGGAGAGTCATTTTGGGATATTTATCATTATTTCAAGAGGTTGAAAGGTAAGTTGAAGTATCCTATCACAGATATGTAGCATAGACACTTATTTGTTAATTATTTATTGCCAAATTTAAAGTATCCATTGAGGTAGCAAAAGTTCCAAAGTCAGGCTGAGGCTTTGCAAGAAACCTTGCAATTAGAGGAGAATCAATATAAACATACATATCTAGTTGTGGAAGAGATGAGAGAAGATCTGAAGAACCTAACATTTCAGTTTAATTAGAATAAGGGAAAGGAAAAGAGGGAATATGTCTAGTGTACATTATGTAGAATAGAAGGATATCATAAGAATGAGTTCCCAACCTTCACACAGTACTCGTGATAAGGAATGATAAATCCTTTACCCATAGGAGTGATATGGTGTGAAATATGTAGAACACATGGAATTAACCGCTGTCATTGTCACATGATGAAAAAGTATCAAATGATACCCAAGAGTACATTTTTTAATTTCTACAAGTTAGTGGGACATGAAGACAAGGATTGCAGAACTTTAGAGATAATTAAGGAGAGGACTTCAGATACTTATAGGGTGTAGGGTGAATAGATAACAAGACAACCTACACAACAATTTACAATGCCACTGTAGTATAATAACGTGCAGTAGTTTGGACCACCACCACAATATAATAATATGTAGCCAGGGTATAATCAAGTACCCCAATAAATACATCATGCACAGATAATCAAGGTAATAGAGGAAGCTTCAGAGGAGGAGGTCGTGGAGGAAGAGGATTTGGAGGAGGTAGAGTACTGGTAACATGTCATAATTGTCAGAAACTTGCAGACTACATAAGATATTGTCCACAACCACTAGCGACATGTATGTATTGTCACGTAATAGACCATGATACAGAATATTGTCCAAAACTTTTGATAAATATATAGGAAAAGAGGAATCAAAACAATCATAATGTTCAATGGATTGTTGTGGAAACCATAGAAGAGGATGGGAAGAATATCAATATAGTTACTAGAGGTGGAGCCAAGATAGGAGCATATACAACAAAGTAGATGCACGACCAAGACCAATGGGTCAGAAAGAATGCAACACCTGAACAACATTTTGATGCGTGCAAGGAAAAGGATACCTTCAAGGAGGATAGAAAATATATTCTGAAAGATAATATTTCATCTACTTCAGGGACGAAGCCAGGAGATGATATATAAATGTATGACATGCCTCACCTATTTGATCAGACTAGTAAAGATCATACTTCAGAACAATTAAATAATATTAGAAACTTTTTGGGGTCTTGTTTGAAGTTGTTGAATGATAAAACCTCTCTACAAGTGTTACAAAGTCTGTTAGAAAAGTGAAATTATGGAGAAGAGATGAAACTAGAACAAAAGAGAATCAATCATGTCTGTAAGAAGATAAGGACAAGTAGGGATTTTAGGCTAAATGCATATATTGGAGACTTCAAAATGGGGGATATCATACTATATTTAGGGTCTGAAGAAAATTTTATACCCAAGAAGACATTGGAAGCGATGGGGGAATCCACACTAGGATATTCACCTATTGAATTGAAGCTATCAAATTAGCATAGAGTTGTGCCAAATGGTATATTGAAGGGGATACCAGTAGATCTAGATGGTGTGCATACCATGGAATAATTTGAAGTGATTGATATAGTAGATAACAATCAACCTTATCCAACATTGTTGGGACTGGATTGGGCATTTGATAATCAAGTTATCATTAAATTGAAGGCCAATAAAGTGATATTTGATTCAGGAGAGTACAGAGTTATTTCACCCTTAGACCCTTCAGAAGGTGGGAGATACATTGAACCTGCGACAAAAAAATTCATTACAGATCAGGTAAATCAATTTTATAGAACTACTATGCACACATAAGACTACATTAACCCAACTAGGAATGGAATGTTGAGCTAGAGGAGAATTAGTTCATGTGCATAAGAGTCTGACACAGGCCTGAAGAATTGGCAGTAGAATTTTCATGAGTTATCTACCAGAATATGTGCAAGAATGACATGCGCATTGAGATGGATTGGGTCAGAGGTAAGAGAATATCCTACTTTTTATGGTCATACTGATTTGGAATAGTTTTTAAGAAAGTTTGAATTAGATGTTTTGGAAAATCAAAGGTTATTATTTCAAGACATGGCTTTAAAAGGAACACCTGCACGTTGGTGTGGTACTCATAAAGAGAAGATTAATAACTCATATCAACACAAAAGGTTACTATGCATTAGATTTGGCGCAAAGAAGGATAAAATATATTTGGAGAAGTATGATGGAGTTGGGAAACACATATATCATATAGATAGGTGCATAGTCCAATGGAGATTGGTACCAACAGAGGAATGGCCACATTATTTTATTCATACATTATAAGGCGTCCAAGGAATTGGTACACATAGTTAGAACTACACAAAGGAACTACAAACTGGGAGGAAATGCAGTAGAATTTTGTCATTACATTTTCATTTGAGCATGAGAGCCCAATGGTAGATACAAAACTAAAAGTGGTAAGAGATAGGATCTTTGAAGAGCCTGAATTTGAAATTGTCACAACTTATCAAAATTGAAAAACAGTCAGGAAGTTGTTACACTGTTATCACATCACAGAAGAGGATCCAACAGAAGAAAACCAATGCGATATTCAGATAACATATGTTGAGGGGGAAAGAAAAGTAGAAGGCCCACAATTAGAGTCAGAAGAGTTTTCTACACCACTAAATATCAAGAAAGTTAATATTGGAATGGAGGAGATTTGACCCAAGCCGACATAAATAAAACAACATTACTAATGTAATATGCCCCAATTAAGGGGTAATGTGCCACTATTTAGGGCTTAACATGACCCTACCCTTCATACAAGTGTTGTCTGCAATGCTTGAGTAATTCTGAATGCTTCTGTATAAAAGACTCATCTTCCCAAGTGGAATCTTTAGCAGGTAGTTTCCTCCACTTAGTGAGATACTCTGAAATGGATCTATTCCTCAACTGGCAAATTCTTATGTCAGTGATATATTTAGACTCCATTATGACTTTTCCTTCCTCATTAAGTTCTGGAAATATAGTTTGAACTGGGATCTTTTCACCTATATCCTTATTTAAGCATGAAACATGGAGAACTGGGTGTACTCGTGAAGATACATGCAACTCCAAATTGTATGCCATAGTACCAATATTTTGCAACACCTTATAAGGGCCATAGTACTTTGGTGATAATTTATTATCCTTCTTGGATTTCTTGAGGGACATCTCTTTGTACGGTTGTAGTCTTAAAAACACCCAATCCCCTACTTCAAAACTCCTTTCACTATGATGTTGATCTGCTTGTTGTTTCATGCGATTCTGTGCCATGGTCAGGTTGTCCTTTAATATTTGGAGAACTTGTTGTTGATGCTCAATATGATCTTCCATTTCTTGAACCTTAGGTTTTTTATTTTAAAGAAGAAGTGATGGAAGTAGGTTGGTATCCATAGAGTTCCATAAATAGTGTTATTTTTGTTGCAGTATGAAAGGAAGTGTTATACCACCTTTCTGCCAAGGGTAACCATTTGAACCATTGTGTTTGTTTATCAGAGACAAAGCAATGAAGGTAGACTTATAGACATTTGTTCACTATATTGGTTTGTCCATTATATTAAGGATGATAGGATGAGCTATGAGCCAATTGAGTACTCAAACAAGAAAATAATTTTGTCCAAAAATGTCCAGTGAAGATGGGATCTATGTCACTTACAATAGTATTTGGGCCTCCATGTACTTTTGAACTGTCTCCATGAATGCGGTGCCAACTGTACTGGCTTTGAAGGGATGAGAGAGTGTACAAAAGTGTGCATACTTCGTCATTCTATTAACAATCACCATGATGACACTCTTTCCTTCATACTTCAGTAACCCTATGATGAAATCCATGGAAACATCCTCCCAGCATTGACTTGGGATGACTGATGGTTGTAAAAGACATGGGGTGTTAATTTTTTCCACTTTATTTTGTTGGCAAACCAAACATTCTGCCACCAACCTTTAACATTAGTTTTAAGGCCATCCCAAAAAAATTCCTTCTTCACCCTATGGTAGGTTTTCAAAAAAATCTAGTGCCCTCCTACCAAAGAGGTTTGCAATTCCAATAGTACATTTTGTTTCAGTTGGGAGTTCCTACATAAATATAAGAGATATTTGTACCATAGTGAATCATTTTTCCATGTAAATGTATCTAATGCACTGAAATCCTGCTACAATCTTTCAATGAAAGTCCACACATTTTCATCATTCTTCCATTCATCCCTCGCTTCTATTATCCAATTTGGTTGGATGATCGTGATAGTATAGAGAAAGGCCTCAACATATTCATCCTTTCTTGAGAGTGCATCTGCCACAACATTTTTCTTCCCTTTTTTATAGATAATTTCAAAATCATAACCTAATATATTGGTCACCCATTTTTATTGTTCTTCTGAAGATAATGTTTATTCCAAGAAGTATTCAAGACTATCATGATTTGTTTTGACCTTGAAGTGCCTAACTATTAGGTAAGGGTGCCATTTCTTCAATGCATGTAGTATTTCCATCATTTCCTTCTCATAAATGGGTTTGTGTAAGTCCTTTCCCTTGAATGGACGACTTTCAAAAGAAAGGGGCCTTCATTCTTGCCTCAATATTGTTAGGGTCTACCTTGACACCTTCATTATATACAATATGACCCAAATATTATACTTCCTTCACCCCAAAGAAACATTTGGATGGTTTGGCATATATTTCTTGCTCTTTTATTAGTTGTAGCACCTTGTCAACATGTCTCACATGATCCTCCCAAGACTTACTATAGATTAGTTTATTATCAAAAAATACTAACACAAATTTTTGAAGCAAGGGATTGAAAATGGAATTCATCAACCCTTGGAATGTGGAAGGTTCATTTGTAAGGCAAAAAGGCATGAACAAAAATTCATAATGCCCTTCATGAGTTCAGAATGTTTTTTGGGGGATATTTGCTTCCTTCATTCTAATTTGATGATACCCTGAATGGATATCCAACTTTGTGAAATAGATTGCTCAATGTAGTTCATCTAACATTTCATCAATGAAGGGAACAAGAAACTTGTCTTTACTAGTAATATTGTCTAGATATCTATAATCTGGAGACATACACCATGAGCCATATTTCTTGAGTATCATTACCACCGGTGCAGAGTAAGAACTTTGGCTAGGTCTAATAATGCCAGCCTCTAACATTTCTTCAACCACACACTCAATTTCATTCTTCTAGGCATTAAGGTATATGTAAGGCTTGATTTTAGGAGGAATACTCCCAATAATTAGGTGAATAGCATGATCATGATTTCGAGTGGGTGGAAGACCTTCGGGAATATCTTCAAATAATTTGGAATAATTATCAATGATCCCTTGGATATCTAGGGGAATAGATGGCTTAGATGTTTGAACATATAGTGAGCATAGTTGTGCAATTAAACCCTGATGCCCCTTTTTCAATAATATTTTTATGCCATTAGAGATTATCACCTTATTGGTTTTCCATGTGATACCCCTTAACTCAATTTATTTTCCTTAAATGAAAATTTCATGAAAAGTTCTTGAAAATTAAAAGCCATTGTTCCCAATGATTGTAACCATTGGATTCCTAGTACGAAATCAACACCACCCATGGGTATAGCAATAATTGGACTATTCGTTACATATTCCCCCATAGTAAGATTGATATTATTTCATTTTCCTAAGAAATTGATAGTTCTTCCATATGGAATCATTACTTGAAACTCTGGCGCTAGATATTCAAAGAAATTGAGAAATTTGGCTAATTTATAGTGAATCAAATTATAATTACTACTAGAATCAATTAGGACTATTACCTTTTTCTTTTTGATATATCCTTCAATCTTGTGGGTTTGAGGAGTGCTAATTCCAACCAATGCATTACATGATATCGTGGTAGTCAAATCTTCAGAAGAAATCACTTCTATGTTTTCATCTTGAGATGGTTCTTATTCTTGTTCTTGTTCTTCTTACTCTTCACAATCTATGTAGAATAATTTCTTCTCACCACACTTATGTCCCTTACTGTACTTACTGTCACAATTAAAGCATAAACCATTTTCTTTTCTTTCCTCCAATTGTTGAGGTGTCAACCTTGTAGGTTGAGGTATTTTAGAAGAAGGAACATTATTCTCTCGATAGATGTTAGAAGTGGTACTTCTAGTAGCCATAGCCATACTTTTACTTTCAACATTTCTTGCCACCCTAAATGTATTCTCCAATGATTTTGGTTCCCAAAGGCGAACCTCATGTTGAATGATATCCTTTAAATTTCCTATGAATACATCAATCAGGTTCTCATCTAGAATATTTGTTACCTTTATATTCTATCTTTGGAAGTTCTCAATATGCTCTGCAATTGAACACTTTTTCTTGAGATTTATCAATTGGCTAAAGAAGGTATTTCTCCTTGTATCCTCATAGTGTGATATCATTTCTTCTGTGAAAATTTTCCAAGTGACAAGTGATTTACAAGAACAAATCCATCAATAACACACAAATTGATTGGGTTCTAAATATAAAGAATTAATTCATACCTTTTGTGTATGTGGCACATTATGTATATCAAAGAATTGCTCCATCTGAAGTATCCATGTGATTAGGTCCTTTCCATCAAACTTCCTTATATCAATCTTAGGAAGGTGGTTGGTCTTCAACCCAAAGTTGGAGTTTCTCAATTCTTGATTCATCTTCCTTGTGTCCTCATCATAAATTTCATGGGATACTTTTTCACTTTCAGGTGTCCTCTCTATTAGGAATTTTTTCAATCCTTCCATGATCTCCCTTTTTAAACCATCCATCATCCCTTGTAGTTCATCTTTTTTTATTGTCTTCTTTTTTAAATAATTTATGTCCCTATGCATTTATTCACATTCATCAAGATTCCAAGTAGGACTATCTGGAGGCTTATTTGGTGTAGAAGTTTCCTTTTTTGGTGGCATGTTGGCCAAGTATCACTTTTAAACATTGATTTTGAGGTGGTTATGATAGGCGATCTTTCTTCAATTGTATCTCCAAAGTTTCGGCCCTTCTGGGTATGAATTTTTTTTTTTTGTAGTTCTCTTATATTTCTTCTCTGTAATGCCATAGTTTTGATCAAAATTGGATGTGCCAAGTGGAAGTTACGGTAACTTCCCCACATCTTGCGGATGTTTTTACCTTCTAGGAGAGCGTACTTGTAAAACATGTCGAGATTGCAAGTATTGGTGATTATTGGGACAACGAGGTAGTATAAAGCATAACAGAGTTACTGTGCTAGTATAGTGACTTATTTCCAACAACATTTTCAAAGATGAAAGGGGTAGTAGGAGAACTTGGAGAAATGAATATTCCTCTAAGACCAAATTCCATACAAATAAAACAGAGACCTTACAGGATGAATCTAATATATAAACAAAAAGTTAAGGCATAACTTGACAAGATGTCAGAGGATGATATAATAGAACATGTTGAAGAATCAGAATGGATTATCCCCATGGTAGTTCAGGAGAAAAATCACGAGGGAATTAGAATCTGTGTATACTTGAGGAAGTTGAATGATGCTTGTCTGCATGATCCCTTCCCTACCCTACTTACATATAAAGTACTGGAGAATGTAGGAGGACAAGAAGCATACTCATTTACTGATGGGTTTTCAAGGTATCACTATATCAAGATATCATCAGAGGATTGAAACAAGAGCACATTTTTCATAGAATGGGGATCATATCAATACACAATGATGTCTTTTGGATTGACGAATGCACCTTCAATTTTTTCAAGGGTAGTAGTAGCTACATTTAAGGATTTTATACATAAGTTTTTGGAAGTTTATTTACATGATTGGACATTATTTAGTTTATTAAAGGATCATGTATAAGTATTAATAATGATGTTAGGCAGGCATAAACACTGTTAGATTTCATTGAACATTAAGAAATGCATATTCACTGCACAATTTAGAATTTTGTTAGGGCATGTGGTGTGTAAACAGAGTCTGTTGTTTGATCCTACCAAAATTCTTGTCACGGTTAATTTACAACCACCTAAGTCATTGCACCAGTTAAAAAGTGCACTTGGTCATACAAGGTACTATAGGAAGTTTATAAGGGGATATGCATAGATTACTGTTCCCATGGAGAAATTGTTGAAGAATGACATTAAGTATAAATGGAGTGATGAGTGCCAACAAAGTTTGGATATCTTGAAGGAGAAAATGGTGATAGGACCAATTTTGGTATTTGTTGATTGGTCAAAGGAGTTCCATGTTCATGTGGATTCATCTTCAATAGAAATGGGAGTAATATTGACACAACTAGGAGAAGGTGATATAGATCACCCTATAGCATTTGCAAGAAGGGAGATTTCAGACTCATATCAAAATTACAACACAACATAAAGAGAATGTTTGGCTATGGTGTATGCATTGCAGAAGTTCAGAAATTATTTTTTAGGCCAACATTTTAAGATGTTCACAGATCACTCTGTTCTTAGATATTTGGTTAATAATATAGTGTTGGGGGGAAGAATATGCAGATGGTTGTTTTTATTTAAGGAATTTTATTTTGAAGTAGTTGTGAAGCCTAAAATATTGACTGCATGGCCATATCATCTGTCCAGGATAACTAATGGAGAGGAACCAAGCAACTTGGAGGAAAACTTCCTAGATGCCCAATTCTTTTCAGTACAAATTGTTGTTGAATATTTTGCTAACATTATTGAATTTTTGAGTACATGAGTTTCCCCAAAGGAATATAATACTGCGTAGAAAAAGAATTTGGTAGTTAGAAATGTAGATTACCAACTTATTGTAGGTCACTTGTACAAATTAGGTGCAGACAATATTTTGAGGAGATGTCTCATGGAGCATGAATGAACTATCATTTTAACATAAGCACATGAAGGAATAGTTGGAGGACATTATGTATGGAAAGATATTGTGTAGAAGATATTGCATGTAGTACTATGGTGGACAAGAATTCACAAGGATGCAAAGGAGTATTGTCAGAATTGTGATGTCTATAAAAGGATTGGAAAGCCATCCAGAAGGGATGAGATTCCATTAATACCTTAGGTCACTTTGACAATGTTTGAAAAATGGGCAGTAGAATTTGTAGGACCAATCAATCCACCGGCTAGAATATCAAGAGCGAAGTATATTATTACAATGAAAAAATATTTGACCAGATGGGTTGAAGCAACAATAGTGAAGGATTGCAGTGTAGACACTACAACACACTTCTTGTTTGAGCAAGTAGTTACAATATTTGGATTCCCTAGAATTCTTATGAGTGATCAAGGGAATCATTTTATCAATAGTACCATTCAGACAATTATTGAAGAATTTGAGATACATCATCAGAAGAGAACTCCATGCCATCCTCAAGATAATGGAACAATAGAATCATTTAATAAGATATTGGAGAATGCATTTTTAATTAATATTTGTATTATAAACAAGGATGGTTGGGACTTGAAGATACCAATAGTGTTATGGGATTATAGAACAACATGAAATAAACTTATAGGGAATACACCTTTCAGATTGGTGTATGGACAAGAAGCAGTGGTTCCCTTGGAGTATTTGATACCAATTCTGTGCATTGCAACTATTACAAACATGGCAAAAAGAGGCACAGTGTAGGAAATATTGGCTCAACTTATGGAATTAGAAGAAGACATGATCATAGTTAGTTTCCATCAAGAAGTACATAAAGAAAAATATAAATCTTGGCATGAAAGAAATATCAAGAGGAAAATTTTTAAGGAAGGATATATGGTTCTCCTCTATAAAAGTAAATATTTGCAGCCCCCAAGGAAGTTCAGGATGCATTGTCTAGGGCCATATGAGACAAAGTTTGTCACATATGGAGGTGATGTGGAACTATAGGATTTAGCAGGAAAGGAGATTCAAGGTTTGGTGAATGGTAGTCGACTCAAATTGTATTGGGACAGTCGACCAAACCACCCTCATTTGTTGCATCAAATAGATTTAGAATTGTACATATTGTATATAGTAGGAGTTAAAGGAAGAAAAAGGAAGAAAAAAATTGGAAATACAAGAAAAAGAAAAAAATATGTAGTAGATAGATAGTTGAAGGATACAACACGTAGAATTTAGTAAGTGGAATGACAGAACCTGAAGACACTACGTGACATAAAAAGATGAACACAGTGCGATGGGACATAAAGCGGTCGAAAAAATGAAAAAGTTGGTGAACGGAAAAGTGGGATACGATGGAGCATTTATGACATGACTTATAAAAGAAGGAAACATGAACAAAAAGACTCATTGTGAAATGGAGAAGAAGAGCGATAAGGAGAAAAAAATTCGTTTGAGAACATATTCCCAAAGGATTCAACGAAGATTAAAGAGAAGTATTTTAATGATTTTTGCAGTATAGTGTCGTCGAAGGTTGGATATCCCAAACGCATGAAAAGAAAAACACATAGTACCAAAATATCGTCATAGGAGAAAGCATCTAAAGTTGAAAACCATAATCAACAGGAAGGAGTCATAAATGTGGATGTGATTCCATCACCTGAACCAATGAGTCTAATAGTGGTTGAAGAGAAAGAACCAACAATAGAAACAATGGATGTGGATCCAAGGGATGAAGAACAAAACCCCACTAAAGAAAAAAACCATACATAGAAGTTGGATTTGAGAGTGCCACAATAGACAAACAGGGAAGATGATGAAATAATAGAGTTAGATGAGCCTAATGCATAGACAAAACCAATACAAAAACCTATTATAGAGACAACACCACAAACAAAAGAATAGGTATAGGTCGAGGATATCATAGGACAATCAAATTCTGATGTAGAGAAAGAAGAGGATGTGCACCAAGAAACAGGTCCATCCATTGCGACAAAAAAGAGGAAGGGGAAACATCCAATGCAGAGGTCATCATGCAAACATACATAAGTTACAATATCACTACCGCACATACCTGAAGGAGTAACAATCCTACCTGGTATTTTAAGACATGTGGATAAATTGAAATACATGGACCGTGACATTGTAGAAAGGGACAAGTTCTCTTATTTTGAGCCGCATGTATATATGGAAATAAAAGGGATAAGTTCGTCAGGAGTTCCAATATTAGAACAAAAATAGTGGATTACAAGGTTTTACAATACATGCAAAATGAAGTTATTAGAAATCCCACACTTTGGAAGGGGTAAAGATGTGAACAATTGCATCAAACAATTACTAGCCTTGGTGCATGGAGTTAGTCTATGGATGGACAAACTATTTTCAATCATTGTTGATCAGATTGCAACAATAAAAAATATGCCAATTGATGGAGAGAATCCAGAAAAATATCTAGATGAAAAATATAAGGAGAAGGTTATGGAATAGTATATGAAGAAGACACATGGAACCAAGAGAGGGTCCTAGGGAATCATAATCAACAGGATCAATGAACCCACATAAATGTTGGAAAATATGTTAATGGCATGCAAATTGTTGAGGAAATGTCCCAAGGAATAAGCACCAGCAGGACTCATAGCAACATCTATGCAGCACGCGAAGGGGAATTTAATTAGATTGATTCCATACTTACTGAATTTAGTTTTGGATGATTGCAAATATGCACAAGACTTAGGCACAAAGTTCCATTATTCTTGGTTGATTATAATCATAGATTTCGTGGTTTGGGGACACCCCAAATACAGTGTATTTTTCCAAAGGATTGGAAAGTGTCATGCAACAAAATACACAACTTTGTGGCACAAATCAAATGCAAATACAAGAAAGGATAATTTATCACATTTGCAATGTATTTTTATGAAATAAAGGAGAAGTTAGCTTAGACATGGAGGATACCACCTGAAGTGGTGAGAGAACACAAGAACATAACTAATTTTTAGGTGTCAAGAAAATGTGTGGATTCAAGAAAAGAGAGATCCAAAGAAGAATTGGCTCTAGATGAGGTATTGCGCCACGACAGAGGAAGTTAAATGGGCCATGAAATACTGGCCATATGAATGGAAAGTATCAATGGTTTTAAAGAAGGGACAAAAAGGAAAGTAGCCAGTAGAAGCTAGCACATCGCAGAAATCCAACAGTCCAACATCAAATACAAGGAAGGTTGCAGAGCATGAAAAGGACATTGGAGGGAGCATGATAGTGAGAAAACCTAGATAGAAGAGAAATATTCCAAATCCATCATCGCAAGAGAAGGATCACACTGAAGTGACAAATGGGGAAGTACATAAGGATACAAATATTTCTACACAGGAGGAACTCAAAGGAGGTGATGTACTTGACATGGAAGTACCAACATAGACATACACTCTATCAATGAAGAGGAAGGTGTTATAGGAATTAGGCCAGAGAAAGAATATGAAGGCACATAAGAGCATCCCATAGTTACCATTGACAGAGGATGAAGAAGATATTCTTCCTGAGAAATTACGAGACTGTGCAACAAATGCGTGATATGACCTAAAACATCAGAGGGAAGAAATCATAAAGACGTTTTCAGAAGTTAAGGAGACTTTGGAACAACTAAAAATAAATGCAGCATAGTAGAAGGTGCAACAGAAGGCACAACCATAATAGACTGCTCAAGAAGATACAATCCCAGCGCAGGAGATGGTCCAAATTATAGCATCAGGAAGTGAGAATTTATCTATCACTCATAACATGATACAAATGGACGAGGATACAAAACATAAATAGTTGAAAGATATCAACCAATTGTACTTGGCATTGGCCAAGATCCCCACTAAAGCATTGCATAAACTGCAGGTTAATGTAGCACAAAAGGTTCAATCAAGGTCATGTGCATAATAGAAATAATTACAAACAACTAAAGCAATAAGAGACACACTGAATATAACTCTCAACAAGGTGTAGGTTGAGAAGGAAGAAGTGAAACAACACATGTTCCAGATAGAGTAGCGTGTAGAAGAAGTATTCAAGTCAATTCCATAAAGTGTGCAAGAATGGGTGCATTTAAAGACAGGGGAGAATATTGAAATGATATAACAAGCCATGGAGAAATATAAGAGCCATATCATAGACTTGATGGCACTCTTATTTCTAAGAACGCCATCAAAATTTAGATCACAAAGAGAGTAGGAGTTGGCAGGGAACATGGAGAACATGGTATGTGGTATCAAGGAAGTTACATAGTTATACGATAGAAGTGCGCAACTATGGAAAAGTATGTAGGATGATGAAAAGTTGTAGTAGTTGTAACAAAAGGAAGAAGGATTCAACACAACCGTGAAGTATTTGAAGAAAAATAATAAGGCAATGAACATACAGGAGAGGTTGAGGAGCACGCGGGAGATAAAGAACTCGCATAAAGAATTGAAAAATGTACAAGAAGCAAAGAAGTTGAGGCAGGCTCGATTGGATCCATTGCAAGAAGGTGTAGAGAAGATGCTGATAGAGATGAATGCAACCAAGGGAAAAATGGAAAACCTTTGGTTTGAGGCTGAATAAATACCGAAGGATCATATCAAACCACAAATTGTGGAGTCTATTGTAGATAAGAGTGGATAGGTGAAGAATCGTGCTAAATATATTTCAAGTAGATTCCAAGAGTCATAGGAGTCTGTCAAACATGAAAACACTACATGAGTGGCTTAGGATGAGCCACAGGTAAGTGTTTGGGGCCTGTTGGAGCAGGCTATTTCAAGATATTTTGGGTAAATGCACAAAACATTTGGAAGAAAGCTAGAAATGGGACCACAAATGGAGTGCACATCAAAATTCTAGGAAAATAAGTGTGCCAGAAGGCAAGGAAAGCAGTGCACCAGGAAATAGGGAAAATAAGTGTGAGGAAGAGGAAAGGAAAAGGTAGAAAGAAGGACATCATGATGAGGAAACAGTTGGATCGAGAACCAACTGTACACAAGAGGTTGTAATGTGGAAAACCCTAATCCACTTGGGGTTAGGGTTTTGAGTCTTTGTTGTAATGGTTTTAACCCATTTTGGTAGTATAAATATGTATTGTAAGAACTGAGGAAATCATATATGTGATGGTATGGTTTTGATGATTTCTTATTCATAGTCATTATCTTTTGGTTGAGAGTTGTGCAACTAGTGTTGAATCAATTTTGCAGATTTATTTATTGTAACTAAGTGTCAGGTTGCAAGTTGAGGAGCTTGATGCGACACTAGTCAACATCACCTATGCACCATACTTTTGACTGTGGCAAGCCAAAAACACAACTTTTAGGGCCCCAAAACAACCCTGAAAGTACATCAAGATGTGATGACATGAAAACATACAAAATAATCCATTTGGATTAGGCGAGAGGATACCTGTATCAACCTGGAGGATGTGTGGGGCTTCAAACATCCCCAGAAGTGTAGAACCCACAATTACAAAGAAGTATATAATAACGTGTTGAACAAAAAATGGACACTAGGAGCCAGTTAGAATAGGTGGGTGGCCACCAATATCCATTTGGATCAATCCTCTCCCCTTAGGAAGTAACGGTATCCATTGCTTTGAGTTCCCCCATCAGGAAAGGAAAATTTTGTTATATTTGGCCCTGAGTGAGCTACATGTGTACACTCTCTAATCAGTGGATTCTTGTTCCATGCAGTCATGGTTGAGATATATGGGTTTCAGTTGTTCTGTGATCTCAGAGGTGTCCAATAATGGTGGAAAATATGGCCGAAGGAGGTCCACATTGAATACTGGATGCAAACCAAGAAAGGGTGGAGTGTTGAGCTCAAAAGAATTTCTACCCACCCCCTTGATGATAGTGTAAGGGCCATAATGAAGTGGGAAAATCTTCTGATGGGGCCCGATGAGACACTCCTTATGAAAATGTAACCAAACTTTTTCGTCAACCTGAAACTGGTGTGGTACCCTATGTTGATCATGGCATTGCTTGTACTTAGCATTGGATTTCTGCAAAATATTTTGGAACTGTTGGTGGATGTGATAAATCCACTCAATGAATCTTGTGGCTTTATCAATCACAGAATGATTAGGGGAAGATTATGTATGTGCAGTGGAAAGAGGAAGTGCAACATCAATGGGTCCCAAGGGTTGGAATTTCAGACCCACCTGAAATGGGCTATGACCGGTGTAACTATGGAGAGCCCTGTTGTAACTATGTTGGACATATGGAAGACTCTC
>ML781861.1:431370-457198 GCA_009831015.1 Picea engelmannii | reverse complement strand
GATATATTGCCAATATTTACAACATTGCTTGAGATATCAACTTTGACTTGGACAACAATTCTGAATGCACAAGGCATACTTCAGAACTGCTCCAACAGAAGAATCCAGGTGAGCAACACTTGCTCGAATCCCATAATGATAATGTGGCAAGGTCTACACAACAGTGTGCTTTATGGATGTGCTATATACAATATACCTCTGCCAATTGTTTCATCAATCCCCTTGCTCGTTGATTTCTCGCGCACATATTTTTCATTGACCTTTCTAACAAGATGGTACATGTTTGGAAAATTACTATAGTAGCAGCAAGTTTGTTGTGAAGTAGATAGGCCATTTCCGTTTTTCAGAACTCGGATAAACAGAAAATACCAAAAATATCGTACGGACAACTTGTTCAGAAGGTTGTGCCTTGAAAATCACTTTGGAAGTGTATGTTCCCAGTTCAAACTCTGGCAAGGTTCCTGGTGATCATTTAGTGTAGCATTTTGAAGCCTGAGATTTTCCGAACAAAAGTCAGGTTGTGCATGGCAAGCCCATTGTTCAAGAAGGGTGCTTCTCCATTTTCTCTTTGCTTCGACACTTTACCATCTTACACTAGCAATAAGTTAACCTACTAGAGGTGGAGATTCCCCATTTATTTTTGTCCGATAAGAGGTAGTGAATTCTAGATTGTTCTGTATTTTCTCTTAGATGTGTTGGGGGTGGTGGAGCTTCCTCATATATTTCGTCTTTAGTGGTCTTGACTCTCAAGTAAGAATTTGAGATCATCAACTAAACTCGTTGTGGATTAAGTTTCTTTTGCTTCAGCAAGGGTTTTCTCTATGTTTTCTTTTTCCATTTTTAGATCTATACCCAATCAAACTTGAACCTTGTTTACTGTGTTTTTCATAAAGTAGTTCCTTTTTTATTTTACTGGTATACTTATAAATGCCCGAATGTGTTTTAACAGGTTTTAGAAATCATTGGTGACCAAGTAAAGGTGATAAGGGCTGATAAACGAGGAATGTTCAGAGAAGACATGATAGATTATTTCAATATTTAAATGTTTCTATTCATTCGATGAGGTATGTAGCAATCAATTTTTTGTAAAGATCAGTAGTCATTTTAATAGCTTACTTCACTCTTCAAATTTTA
Organism: Picea engelmannii; assembly: GCA_009831015.1. Lineage (NCBI taxonomy): Eukaryota > Viridiplantae > Streptophyta > Pinopsida > Pinales > Pinaceae > Picea > Picea engelmannii. Next base: position 456,064 of record ML781861.1, on the reverse strand, counting down.
GTTGCTATTCTGTACTTAACTACATTGTCATATATCATTGTTAACATCTGGAATTTTGATGCCTTCCTAGCTTTCTAGGACAAAAAAATACATGTATTTGCTGATGCAACTCTTTGAGTAGCAATAAAGCTCCAGAGTGTGTTGTTCAACTCCCTAACGATATTTTCTCATTTCAGCTAATTTCAATATACCTACACAAGAATCTTTTAGTGGTTTGAATGACACACTTTTAGGGAGAACATTAAGAGGATACCTCTTAAATGATCTAATGTTGTTATAATTATGGATCTGGAATTTAAAATTCCAATATGCTATAATAGAAGGGTTTTATGAAAAGATGTAAAGAAGCAAAAGTGAAGGAAATAGATGTCGAACAAAAGGCCCCAAAATCAGAGTTGGAGAAGAGGACAATGATTCTTTCGTTTGGCATTTTTTGTAGTGTCATAAGAGGTTGAAAGAAGATTCAAGAATTTGAGCTGAACTGATGGAAGAGAATGGAGATGAAGTAAACTATGACGCCTGTTCACTTTCTTGGCACCAGAGCAGGCGCATATAAATGCAAGGAGAGTTTTTTAGGAGAGTTTGTGGACCAAAACACAAGTGGTGGTTGGGGTTAATAGAGAGTGAGCCTGGCCCTATAAGGGCACCATATTGTCCCTTTTATTGTTTCATCTTGTTGAACTTGATTAATGTTCTACTTTTCTTCAACTAAATGAGTATCTAATAGTTGTTCCGAAAGATTATTTAGATACTTCCTTCATATAATTGTCTTTTGCTCGTGACTAGCACAATTGCACATTTTGGGAGGATGTATAGACTGAAAGGTATTATTTCTCTATATGGGGAGATTACCATCCTTGGATCAGTTCTAAAGACATGACATCTGTGATCCTCTCTTGAGATTATTTTGAAGGAGGACCAAATTACAATACTCCCTAGCCATCTAGAGATCACTTAAATAGTGAATGGGGTCGGGGCACAACTATGCAATTATTCAGTACAGAGGAGAGACTTGGCCTAAACATGTTTAGTTCAGAAATCATATGTTGTTTATTTCAAATATTTTTTATAAACCATGATTATAACTTCCTGAGATTATGAATAACCATGTTCCATTTTCTTCTAATTGTATACGGGTGACAAGTTTATAAGTTACATTCATTCTATATAAACAAGCCTTCCATAGATGAGGTCTTAGCTCTCAGACACATAGCTGTTTGGATGGTTATGCAGGAAACATACTTCTACAAATTACCAATAATTGTGTTCTGCTATTATGTATTTACAGCAAGAAATTTTTGTTTGTCTCTCACTTGCACCTCTTCTCATTTGCTAGGTAGAGTGTGCAACAGATTGGAGATTTGGCTGCTGTCCTCTTCTTTCAACTATAGCCTTGTCATTCACGGGTAGATGGTGGGAAATTTAGACATCCTCCCATTCCTTCAACTATATAGCCAGACTGAAATTTAGCCTTCAAAGCATCTTATACCTTGGATGACTGATTTTCAAGTTCAAGTCACAGGCGTGATGTAGTCAGCATATTTGATATGACCAAGATGATTGTTATTATCAGACCATCACAGATTTTAGTATGAGGTGGCCGTTGTAGTATACATAGTTGTAAAGTTGCTCCCATGTACTAATGGGATATAGTTTTATTTGTTTGATGTTGCATCTCACCTGGATTATATACTTAATTATTGACCCGATGAAAATTTGCATATTGTCGATGAGCTTGTAACAAATATTGAGCTCTATTTCATGAATGAAAGATTTGATGATTCTTACTTTAGAAATGTATATTTTCTTAATATGATGATTTGATCTCAACAGAAAAAGAGGTTTTCTGTACGATATTGGGAGGAATATCGATTGCAATGTAAGAATTTGTGAATATCATCTTGGGAATAATATTAGTTGCTATTTTTTTAATTTTGTGTTTGGCAGTAAAAATTTCAGTGAGTTTCACTAATCTAAATAGAGTATGCATCTAACCAAACATCATTTAATGTAATTGCTATTTTGATTCTACATTAATTTCAGTAAAGGGTTAGTTATACTTTGATAAAATCATATTTTTGGGATTGGAGAAAGAATACTAGATGGATTTTTATGTGTCCCCAATTAATGTGTTTTTAGTGGTGGTTACAACTAAATTCCATCACTAATCCAAGTAGTGATTATGCATCTAACTAAACACCATTTAATGCAAATGCTATTTTGATTCTACAATAATTTCACTTTGATAAAATCATATTTTGGGACGGGAAAAATATACCCAATTAATATTTTTTTGTTCCAATTAATGTGTTTTTGGTGGTGGTTACAACTAAATATCATATAGGAAAACACCATTATATTTTTCCATGTGAGAGTGCGTGACCTAGGGTTCTCTGTCATCGACTAAGCACTTCTGCAACTTTTTGAATGGTGGAGTTGGAGGGGGGAGCTCAACTCTCTCCTACAACGAGGCACTAACTGGCGGTCACCGTCAACCAACCAATCACGGTTCTTCGGGATCCGAAAAAGACAAAGGTATTGCTACAAGTGAAGGGATGGAAGGAGCAGGAAATGAACCAATGGTGGGTTCCAAGATAACATGCACATAATATAATCAAGGAGGCAAAGGCAAGCAAGGCGTAGGCAGATGCATCCCCAAGATGAATGTAGTTCCAAAGTATGAGATTAGATCCAATAACATCGGTAAGAACATTCAATTTATGCTTGATTACACCGTTATAAGAAATTTCACAAGCATCTAGCCCTCCAAAAAAGCTTTAGAGTGGTGGATTCAAATCCGCTTGAAGCTTAATGGGGAGATTAAGCTTAAGTTGGGCTCAAAAGGTTTTTTTACAACCATCTTTACCAGTATTGAGGACAAAGATCGTGTGTTTGAAAATGGCCCATACTTTTTTAATTTGTCCAGTCTCTACCTGCGTTCTTGGATTGAAAAATTCAGTCCAGAACAAGAAGATTTCATGGTTGTGCCAGCTTGGCTATGACTTTACTCTTTGCCGCAAGAATTCTAGGAACAAGAAATATTGCAAGGAATCGACAATGCCCTTGGCATCTTTTGTTGAAATATTGTAACTGCAAAGAGTATTCTATTTATTATTGATTTATTATTCATTAGATCAATCCCCTTTTGTGGATTGATCATGTCAGTCATTGTAATTGACCAAATTCCCTTTTGCAGATTGGTCAAACCCTAAACATATTATGCAAATTGAGAAGTCGGCCCCCAGGCAATTTAAAGTGGTTTTAACCACTCAGAAGACAAGTCGGCCTTGCCCAGCGAAGAGACACCTTTTCAGCACCTGCCAGTTTGTATAAATAAATGAAGCCAACGCCTCATTTGTTCACTCATTCAGCTCACTCATCTAGTGCGCAAGTTTGAAGGAAGCTGCAGTTGCCAGTTGCCGGAAGAAGGAAGAGAGAGAGGCACATTGCTTAGTAGAGGATATTCTCTAGTGTTTGGTTTCTTGTCTTGGCATTGCATTGGCTATTTATATTAAGGAAGTTTTTGTTGGGTTTTCTTCCCCATGGGGGTTTCCCAGGATAAATGTTGTGTATCTTGTGATTGTGTTTCTCTCAGTGATCCAATCTATGCTATGGTTATCTAGTAAATTGAAAAGAAACCTAATAATAGCTCAAAACTTAACATGGTATCAGAGTTACGCTGAAGAGAGCATCTTTCATTGGATAAAGAAAAACATCACTGTTGTCGTACAAGAAAATTAGGGCTTTTTGTTGGAGAGGAATCTTTGCTTAAAACCCATCTAGAAAGTGTGCCCTACCCTAGTGAAGCTTTTGGCATCTTGAGCGCACCTTTTCAGTGGATATAACTCTCGAAAAGTGAAACCCTAGTTTTCCCTTGTACCAGAAAACCAGAAGTACCAGGAAACCAAAACCAGTACCAGAAGTACCAGTCCAGATTTCCGCAAGCTCAGTTTCAAGGGGTAAAATTTGGATTTTTAGAAATCTGACTGCACCAGCTTACTCGCCTCAGCTTAGCGCATTTAGCCCCTGGATCATAATTTCAAAATTTGAAGTTTGAAAAGTTAGGGTTTCCTCATAAAACCCTAAGTTGCAGTTGCAGTTGCAACTCCAGAATTAGTTGCAGTATCAGTTGAGGTATCAGTTGCAGCCACCCTTGAAGTTTTTTAAGAGTTGGTAATTATTACCGTTGCTACCAGATGGTGCTAGTACTTGCAAATACTATCAGAGGTATGTACTCATATATGTTTAAATGGTTAAGCTTTAAAGGGTATTTGCAGGAGAAGGGATCTCTTGCCATAGATCCAGAAGGATATCAAGATCCAACACATTCAGAGGAATAATGCAACCCACGTTTGATTATTCTGACATGCATCTATTTGATATGACATTATTTTGATCTAGGTTGCATGTTGAAGCTATGACCATCATACTAACCTTTGGTCAAAATTAAAGTCAAAGTATTAGATGGATTAAAGTTGAGATCATAGAGTTTATTCTCTAACCCAACTTTCTATCAAGATAACATATTGTCTTAGTACATAAAACAAATTGAAGAAAGCACTTGTCATCTTGAGTGAAGGAGACTTGGAAGAAGAGCAACACACTCATTCTTGAGGAGAAGACTCCACGTTCTAGGTTTGATTAATTAAGTTGATAAGATTCAAAGTTGCGCATGACAAAGTTGATAACTACCCCATTACAAGTAAACACTATAGTTGAGGTACCAGTCTTTGAAAAGTATTATACTTGGTAGCATGTGAGCATATTGAGATAAATGCTTAATGTAATCATTTACCAGATACAACTAACATCTCCTCTAGGAGAAACTTCTTGTGTTGATTCTAGGTTACCTTGGACGGATGTTTGATCACAACACTAGAAGAGTGTTGATATCATTTTGTATTTTATTTCTTACTTTTGACCCTTGTTTCAGACATGTCACAAATGAAAGCTCTAAAGGAGCTACTGTGACGATTATTCGTGCTATGGTTTTATTTACTATTATCAAAAGAGTATTATTCTTGCTTCTTGTTTTGTTGACCTTGTTTCAGGTCATAGGTGATAACCCTGAGGAAGCTATAGTGAAGGTTGTAGAAGGCAACATATTAGATGAGACATGAAGCTGACTATGTACATAACCATATACATTCATGTACCAAAGAAGATGAAGAAGAAGCTATCTGTTGAGATCCAAAGTATCTCATACAAAGATTGATTGTAAGGAGCAAAAGGCTCCAAAGATGACCAAACATTGGAACAAGAACTCACAATAGACTTGTTCAAAGGATAATGAAATCACCTTGACAAGAAACATAATTCACTTGAAGTCTGACTCAGTTTTTCATATTTAGACTTGGTATTCAACACCAAGTATACCCCATAAGAGATGATGAAGTCCTTGTAGACTTAGAAGAAATCGAGAGTAAGCCTGATCTTAGAAAGGATCAAATGAAGAGACAACTTCCAGGACTGGGAGATAGATGTCGTGAGAAGACTAGATCGTAGCTTCATAAACTTCTAGGAGATATGAAATCTCCTCAGAAGATTCCCTTGTTTCAGTAACAGAGAAGGAAGCCAATTAGAAAGACTAGGATATGGTTTCTTCCGTGAGACTAGAAGAGAAGTCAGTATTGACTTCCAAGATTGATCTATACAGATCAAACATGTTGTAGATTTACAAAGCTCGATGTGTGTCCAAAGGATTCTCTCAGCAAGAGGGAGAAGACTATGACAAGACACTTGTTGAAGAAATAGTTCCAGTATTTATGAAGACAACCAGAACAACCATGATTCATATATAGTATGAGATGCAGGGGAAGCAATCCCCATATTTGAAATTGAGTGGCAGTTGGTGCATTACATTAGTTGGGTCATGAAGACATGACTACAATGAAAGATAGAGTTACCTCCATGAAAGAAGAAGAGCTACCTTCAATATCAGTTATTGAGCCACTCTCAGTTTCATATGAAGTTGTTGCCATGGTGGAGTAGAGGAGTTACTCCCAGATTTCTGCAGTCACAGTGAGAATGGAGCAACCATTCTCAGCTTTAGAGCAGGTGCAGGTGCAGAGTCCCAATTCCAAAAGGAATAGGTGCAGAAAGAGGAGAGGACATACTCTCAAGCAGTGAGACAGATAGTGTTTTGCAGAGAGCACATAGAGCTAGCACATGATTGTGCAGATTGAGTTACAGTTGAGTAAGTGTACTAGATTGGTACAATGTAATGAGAAAATTTGATTTGAAGATTAAAGATAGAAAGACTTATGTTTGACGGGTGAAGGAAGCTCTGTACGTGTTGAAGCAAGCTCCTAAAGCTTGGTATGGAAAAATTGACAATTTCCTGACGAGCTTGGGCTTTACCAAGAGTAAAGTTGATTCTAATATTTATCTCAAGGTTATGAATGATGAACCAATGATGTTACTACTACATGTAGATGATGTATTCTTGACAAGATGAAGGAAAGCACATCACAGATTGCAGAAGAAGCTTGCTACAAAGTTTGATGAAAGACCTAATGCTTTATCTTTTAGGTCTTGAAGTTTGGCAGAGCCCAGAGAAGATCTTCCTTAACCAAGGGAAGTATGCAGTTGAAATACTGAAGAGATTTGATATGTTGGAGTGCAAATCCATGAATACACCTATGGAAACAAAGTTGAAGCTCATGGTTGACACTTTGTCAGAATTGATTGATGCTACGCTGTACAAACAAATCATTGGATTGTTGATGTATCTGATGAACACCGAGCCAAATATATGTTTTGTTGTGAACACCTTGAGTTAGTATCTGATAGAACCTAGACATGTTCACCTTGGTGATGCAAAACATGTGATGAGATACCTTAAGGGTGCGTTGGATTTTGGTCTCTGTTATACTAGAGATCATGACTTCAGACTGAGTGGTTACACCAATTCAGATTGAGCTAGAAGTGTTTCTGACAGAAAGAGCACTTTAGGATGTTGTTTCAGTTTGAGGTCATGCATGACTTCATGGCAGAGTAGGAAGCAATCAAGTATTGCTCTCAACACGACAGAAGTGGAATGCATTGCTGCATGTTCTGCCAGTTGTGAAGCCATATGACTTCGGATGTTGTTGATAACCAAGTTGTATAAAGATGATGGAGAACCATGTGTTCCATGATGAGTTGAAGCACATAAAGATCCGATATCACTTCACTCGTGAATATATGCAGAGAGGAGCTATAAAACTCCAATGTGTTGGCACAAATGAACAGGTTGCACATGTGTTGACCAAGCCCTTGCCTCGTGTAAAGTTTGAGGACTTTCAAGACGAGCTTGGTATAGTCCGAAAGGACCTCCCTCAAAAGGGGGACTGGTGCGGATGATACTATGGTATACTGATCAGTAGTGGTAGCTCCGTTAGGATTTCATATCCTAGGGAATCTTATGATTTCTGGGAAGATCCTTTAGGTTTGTCAGAGTACCACGTGGTAGCTCCGTTAGGATTTCATATCCTAGGGAATCTTTTTGATTCATGGGCAGATCATTTGGTTCTGTCAGAGTACCACAAAATGTTGTTGATGCCAGCCTCGTGCTGAAGATTTCCAACTTCTTGCTGATGTTGTTGATGCCAACCTTGTGTTGAAGATTTCCAACTTCGTGGTGATGTTGTTGTGATGCTAGCCTAATGCTGAAGATTTCCAGGTTCGTGCTGATGTTGTTATGATGCCACCTCGTGCTGTGATGCCAGCCTAGTACTGAAGAGTTCTAGCTTCGTGCTGATGTTGTTGTGATGCCAACCTCGTGCTGTGATGCCAGCCTAGTGCTAAAGATTTCCAGCTTCGTGCTGATCTTGTTGTGATGCTAGCCTTGTGCTGTGGTGCCAGCCTAGTGCTAAAGATTTCCAGCCTTGTGCCGATGTTGTTGTGATGCCAACCTCGTGCTGTGATGCCAACCTAGTGTGGGAGATTTCCAGCTTCGTGCTGAAGATTTCCAGCCTAGTGCTGATGTTGATGATGCTTCAACCTTCGTGTTGTGATACTGTTGTTGTTGATGATGCTCCAACCTTTGTGTTGTGATATTGTTGTTGTTGATGTTGTATCAACCTTGTGCTGTTATTGATGATGATGTATTAGTGTTATACTAATCCATGTTGATACAGATGATGATGATACCATTTCAGCTCCCTGCTGTGAATGATGATATTGATGATGAGAAAACTTCCGATGATTTATAGATATGCCAGTCAGTGTTCCAGTTGTTGTTGATGTTGCTGCCCTCTCTCTCTCTCTCTCTCCTGATGATGTTGTAGAATACCCTTCTTGTTAAGGGAGAATGTTGAAATATTGTAACTACAAAGAGTATTCTATTTATTATTGATTTATTATTCATTAGATCAATCCCCTTTTGTGGATTGATCATGTCGGTCATTGTAATTGACCAAATCCCCTTTTGTGGATTGGTTAAACCCTAAACATATTATGCAAATTGAGAAGTCGACCCCCAAGCAATTTAAAGTGGTTTTAATCACTCAAAAGACAAGTCGGCCTTGCCCAGCGAAGAGACATCTTTTCAGCACCTGCCAGTTTGTATAAATAAATGAAGCCAACGCCTCATTTGATCACTCACTCAGCTCACTCATCTAGTGTGCAAGTTTGAAGGAAGCTGCAGTTGCCAGTTGACGAAAGAAGGAAGAGAGAGAGGCACATTGCTTAGTAGAGGATATTTTCTAGTGTTTGGTTTATTGTCTTGGCATTGTATTGGCTATCTATAGTAAGGAAGTTTTTGCTGGGTTTTCTTCCCCATGAGGGTTTCCCAGGATAAATGATGTGTATCTTGTGATTGTGTTTCTCTCATTGATCTTATCTATGCTATGGTTATCTAGTGACTTGAAAAGAAACCTAATAATAGATCAAAACTTAACACCTTTGTCAAAACCTCTGAAGTCATTGTTATCTCCTAGCCTAGGGATAACTAAAGAGATCACGTCTCGAGGCCCACAAGTCCTAGACATGGAGTACCGAGAGCCAGGCAACTTAAGCATGGCCCCTCTTTTCTTCAGTGCAGTCCACATATCACCAACAACAATATCCATCACACCAGCCTGGTCCTGAAGTAGCAGTGTGTCTTGGTCCATGAGGTAATGAGTCCATGTATCATGGTATGTATCACTCTGATTTTTTGAAGCACTTGATCATGTTGTATTGAATCCTTCTTCATTTCATGACGTCTTTTTGGAAATTATGCTCTTTTCCTTGTTCATACTGGGAAGGGTGACACAATTCCCTAGTAAGTTGATTTCCCTTTAGGATGGGTTGCTATTGGGTGGATCTGTGAAAAGTCATCGTCCGTTCCCTCAATACTTACCACTTTCCATCTTTATTCCTTCCATCTCCCCTTTCCCTTTTGAGCATTGGGATTGGCTACACTATGAAGGGTTGTACCTTACCTCGTGGGAAGAAGGGGCTAAAGGCCCAGAGGGTAAAAGTAGTTCGCAAGAGTTAAAAGCCATTTTTGAAAGCTTCGAGATGCTTCTCCTAGGGATCCTCGAGAAAGCAGTGAAAAGCTTCTCAGTAAGAAAAATTGACCCACAAGATAACATAAACACTCAAGATATTAGTTGATGGATAGGAGGTCTCATCATGAGGTGACCTATTATGACCATGGGCATGTAGTGGTATGACATTACCATCTATCTAGTCACCAAACCAAGGTAGTGGCTCTTGGTGGCATAACTAAGAGAAAGGGGGTCTCATTACGAGCCAACCTTCTCACTTCCATGAAATGTTTGTGGATAACACTGTCACCTCTAGTCATCAAGCCAAGACAATGGCCCTCAACTATTCCCTTGAAGCACAAGAGAAAAAGATCAAAATAAATAAAGCTAAGAATAAAAGGCAATGAATGGGCTAGGAAACAATTGCATTCATGACAAGGTGCAACTCATCCTCCACAAAGGCACCCATAGGTAAGATTCTATATTTCCCTGTTATCACATGCACCCCATACCCAAATATTTACCCCATGCCACCTCATACACTTACATGAATTGGACTAGATCCCACCTGGAAAACACCCAAAACTTAAGAGAGGTTAGCCCAATAGGACACCCTAAGACCCTTTCCAAAACTAACTTATCAAATTGCAGAACGTCTTTGAGCACTTGTTTGGGGTTAAGGGGGGTTTGATGCACATGTTTGGGTAATTCAATTATTAGATGTGATTTACATGCTATGATCCTTGTGACTTATGAACCCCTGGGGGGCTTACTTCTTGTTTCCGTAGGACCTTGCCTGGTGGAAAGGTACATATGAGGGAATGATTAGCTCAAACCTTCATGAGGGCTCAAAGCCCACAAATGGATGCTGAAACCCCAGCTAGGGGTAAGAAGAGACTAAAGGATTGCACCAGATGAAGGAAGGATGTGGCCTTTGGAGGCACTATGGAAGATCCAGACCTAGGGTTTCATGCTCTTCCCACCTGAATGTTGGCCCTGAGAGGCCTTGGACATCACCCTAGTAGCCCCATGATGTCACCCAGGGCTAGGTTTTAACATGGAGAGATGTTGGGTTGTACTTTTGGCATGTGTGGCATGGAGGAGGGCCTTTGGAGGCCCAAAGCTTTGCTAGATGGCCTCAACGTCTCACGGAGGAGGCCTAACATCACCCTAAGAAGGCTGACATCACCCTCTTTAGGGTTTTAATTTTGAATTTAAAGAGAAAATTTACATGTAGGCCTTGTTTCATGAAAATACACAATTGTTGGATTAATTAGCCAAGATTTCCCATATAAATATGGCTGGCTAAGTTCATTTTTTCATCATAACTCATCACACACAAGTGGTGGTCTGAAATTTTCGCCCGCTTTTAGGGTTATTGGCTGAAATAACTAGTGCACACCTCTTGGGAGAGATTAACGACGGTGTATTTTGGCATTTTTCATGGTGGAATGGTCTTCAACTATGGTTTGACTTGATTATTCTTGGTGAAGTAAGTGGAAAATCTGCATTTTTATTCATGCTATGGATGTTTGTGGTAAAATTTACTTGTTTCATGTCTAAGATTATGAAATTGCTTGTTTAAACCCTAGGGGAGAAACAACAAATGCTTCTCTCTCTCTAACTATTCTACTAGCTTGATCTTGCCAATTATACATTTTCTTGGGAGTGATTATTAGAGCCCTAAAGTGCTAGCTCTCTAGTAATCTCAATCTTGTCACCAATTAAATTGTCTTTCAAAAAAGTTAAGGAAGGAAGGTATGCTAGGGCCTAGAAGTGCCTACTCTGTAGCAAAACCTTCCTTAAAAGGTCAAATGCTTGAGGCTTTGAAGTGCCAACACCTCTTGTATTTACTTCTTCCCTTGGCTAAGAATTATCATTATTTTATTTCCCAAGTGACATTGTTACTATTATTGACTCCATAACCCCCTAAAAGGCATTGATTTTTTACACTTTTGTGGATAAATGAGATCAAACAAATTTTCAAACTCTCTTCTTGAAACTTTCACTTATACTAACAACCATATTACTCCTGCTATAATTGCTATTACAACTTTATGTAGCAGCCTTAATCAACATACTAACCCCTAAAACTAACCCAAAAATTTGCATTTTCTTAGGTGTGTTGAAATAATGTAACTGCAAAGTGTATTCTAATTATTATTGTTGTATTATTCATTAGATCAATCCCCTATTGCGGATTGATCATGTCGGCTATTGTAAAAGACCAAATCCCCTTTTGCGGATTGGTCAAAGCGTAATTGTAATAGGAAGAACAAGAAGTCGGCCCCATAATATATTAAAGAGGCCCCAAAATATATTAAAGGTGGTTATAACCACCCGGATTGAGAAGTCGGCCCTGCCAATGAAAAGACACCTCCACATGTGCCAGAGTTGTATAAATAAGGAGGCCAACGCCTCACTTAGACAAACACTCACTTGTTCATTGAGGAGCAAGTTTCAGAGTTGTAGTTGGAGAAGAGAGAGAGAGAGAGAGGCGCACTCTTGGGAGAGGACTTTCTGTATTTGTTTGAGTTATCTCTTGGCATTGTATTGGCTATCTATAATAAGGAAGTTTTGCTGGGTTTTCTCCCCCATGAGGGTTTCCCAAGATAAATGATGTGTCGCTTGTGATTGTGTATTTCTCAGTGATCCTATCTTATGCTATTGTTATCTAGTGAAATGCAAAGAACTCTAATAATAGCTTAAACCTTAACAAGGTGCTATCATCCCAAGGCTCTAGTCTTCCTTTTGATAATGTTCTAAGTGCAAATTTCTGAAGTTGTTTGAGGTTGTTGCTGTTGTTGTAACCATTGTTACAACCATCATTGCAACCCCTTAACAAATCTATAAAACCACCCAACACTTGTACTAGGAAAACTACTATCATTGCATGCTAAAGTGTTTGTTTAAATTGCCTAATTTAAGTACTTTCTGAAGTGGTTTTCCTGTTGTCATAATTATTATTTTATCGTTGTTGCAAGTGTTTTGACAGCGTGTTGAAGTCACTTATTGACTTGTTCTAAATCTTGAAATTGTGAGTGACAAGGTATTATCAAATTGCAAAGTTTTTATATCATTTTTGTCATCATACCTTGCAATTTCTGGATATATTACTACTGCTATACATTTTATCTTTTAAGTGTTTAAGTAGCATATTACCATATTGAAGTCACTAATTTGAAAGATCGATATCATTGATTGCTGCCAACGTTTGTTGTTTCATTGGTAAAGGGAAGGTACCATTCACTTAGGGGGGTGGGTTTTACCTAGTCGTTTTACCCTTCATCAACCAACTAGGTCTTGGGACGTCTCCCTTGGAGTGAGTTTCTTCTCCTCCTAAATAGAAAGAGGTATCCTATTGGGGTGACAGTGGTAGGACTACCTTGTGCTATGTTAATCTAGGCCTACTTGCCTTTAGGCTTTGGGCAAGTACAGATTATGCGATAACAATCACAAAGAAGGGCCGATATACTTCATACACCCGAATATGCACTTATATTAATGTCTCCAATGTGCTTCCAGATTCCATTTGCCTGTGCTATCAAGACATAGAATGGCTTAAGACACTAGACTACGAGCATATCCCCTTTCAATGCAGGAAGTGTCATGAGCACGAACATCTCTTCAGAGAATGTCCTCTTAATAAACCAATTCCTCTAGTGAAGAACAGTCCACCAAGGGATGTAGATGGTTTTGAAATAGTTTCAGCAAGAAGGCGTAACACCAGAAAATAACCTGTTCTACCTGCTTGTTATCGCACAAGTTGTAGGTTGGGCAAATCTCGACCCAACCACCAAAATGACAACAACTAAGGGACACTATACCCAATGTCACCTCGATATAGGTCCCGCGCTTCAAGGGTGACTAGGTCACTCTAGGGAGGCGATCTTCGTGACCCTACGGGGATTGAGATTAATGGAAAGGAAGGAAGAGAAGTGTCCCCCTAAAGGTCAATAAGGAAAGAGGAAAGTGGCATTGATGACTCGTCTCAGGAAGGTTTTAAGGATGCCAAGTCTTTGGGTACCTACAAAAGGGATTGTACGTGCCCGAGACACAAGAAAAGCCAAGATTTGCATACAATATGTTAGGTGGACAAGCAAGTTAAGCTTGCTGCCCCTAATTGCAACAATGATCATAAATATATATTAGCAATGAAATCAAGTAACTACTGCAGATTTAACAACTTAAAGCATCGAAGATTAGTTGAGTTATGAAGCACAAAACCTGTAGCTAAATTCTTAACACTTTAGCACAAATTTAGTGGTATTTATATGGATGTAAAGATAAGTTTTCAGAGTATATTTGTTACAACCAAGTGGTTGTAGCAGTTTTTTGCTACATCAACAACTTTTACCCCAAGAAATTAGCTAAAATATTGCCCAACAATAGCTAACATCAAATAGATTTATAATAACAACTTTCCAACGGTAAAAGAGTGAGAGATTGAGCTTGAAAAAGAGAGTTTGTTGCTGCCCCTAATTGCAACAATGATCATAAATATATATTAGCAATGAAATCAAGTAACTACTGCAGATTTAACAACTTAAAGCATCAAAGATTAGTTGAGTTATGAAGCACAAAACATGTAGCTAAATTCTTAACACTTTAGCACAAATTTAGTGGTATTTATATGGATGTAAAGATATGTTTTCAGAGTATATTTGTTACAACCAAGTGGTTGTAGCAGTTTTTTGCTACATCAACAACTTTTACCCCAAGAAATTAGCTAAAATATTGCCCAACAATAGCTAACATCAAATAGATTTATAATAACAACTTTCCAACGGTAAAAGAGTGAGAGATTGAGCTTGAAAAAGAGAGTTTGTTGTAGCCCTAATGGTTGTAGCATAAATTTATAACATCAATAAGAAACACTTTGCTAATTGAGACGCCCTAGGGGCAATAGCAAGCCTAGGACATCAAAGAAAGAAAACAATTTGAACAAGTTGATTCCTTCATGTTTTCACGTATCTCAATGCAACACTTTTATTTCTCCAATGCAAATTTAAAAATGATTAGTGCCTTACTATTGGGTTGTGGGGTCAAAAAAATGTGAAGAATAGACTAAGTGCTTGCGGGTGTAAATCCTCTTACTCCCCAAGGCAAGCTAGGTCCACTAGGAAATGCTAAGAGGGTGTAATCCCTTTTACTTCTCATAGAAAAACCTTATGCAACAAAATGACCTTGGATGTATGAGCTTGATCCACAAATAACCTAGGGGTGTAAGTCCTTTTACTTCCTAGGGTTTCTGAAACAAACAAAGGCGACTTGGAGCTTGTACGTCCTTGTAATTCTCCAAGCAATCTTGCAATTAATGACCTTTCACAAGCAAATGAATGAATCTTGGGGAGGGTGCATGTCTGTATACTCCTCCAAGGGTTTATCCACTAACAATTATGGAAAAAAGCAAGAATTTCAAGACAATAAATGCATAATTTCCTTACCAATTCCAAATAGATGCAATTTCATACCCTAAGTGACTAAGAATAATCCATCCACAAGCATGAGAAAAAGCCTCCAAATGTAGCGCACCACTTTATTCCATCAATAGAAAGAGAAAACCATAACAATAGTAAAAGAGAGATAAATTGTTCCAAGAATAGCGAAAATTTCAGCTAAGTATCCTTCTCCACATGGGAGAGATGTGTTAAAATGAGATCTTTTGATCTCTTATTTATACAAAATATCACTAAGATAGTTTGTCCACATAATATTAGGGTAAACCACAAGACTAGGGGTCAATAACCCTAATCTTGCCCCTTTTACAAAGTAATATTTAAAAATTCACTTTAATTTCACTTTTGCACAAAGAAAACTCTAAAATGAAGGTGAAGTCTCCATTTAGGGGACGTTTTGGCACTACGATTCCACCGTTGTAATGTCCCCACTTTGGGACATCATTACATTGCAGAGGTTTACGATGTCCAGAGTAGCCAGATGGGTGTTATAGCGAGTACAGGGGTTATTGAGAGACATTTTGGGATCCGACTTGCATCGTACACCCCATTTCGTCATTATGATCCATTTCGCATAGGTTGGCTTTGGTTTCGTTGCATTCCGATGATATCCATAATTTTGAGTATTTTGAGCTATAAGTCAATTAAATTCACTGAAGAGGTCATTTTGGGCACATTACTTGGAGGAACCTCTCAATGTAATAGCTCATTGGAATCGAGAGGAGCAACACTACAGGATGGGATGGCTAGAAGTGACTTTCAGTGGCCAGGGAAGCCACATGGAGAGATAAGGCACTTTTCAGAGGTAAAAAGGTTAATTAATTAATTAAAGTGATTTAATTAATTAATTAATTATTAATAAAATGAAAGTCACTTTGGAGGGAGAAGGTGAGCAGGAAGTATAAAGAAAAGGCAAGGGCCTCTATTGATTCATTCATGTATGATCATCTTTTGATATCTGGCTTTTAGCTAGCGAGGCCAAGATTGGGGGGGTTTTGAGGGTTTTGACTTAACAAACCCTAGAGGACGATTTGATGGTGAAAGATTCCACCTAGCTTGTCCCAAGCTTGGTCTCGGAGACACAATACTCTCCCACACCATTCTAGTTCCGATATATTCAGTGCAGGAGGGTTCTACACTAGCCACAGGCACATGAAGAGGAGGAGGGCACACCATTGGGGGTTTCCCGCAAGGGGGCGCACCATCCATTGAGAGAAGGTTTGATCTAGCCGAGGAGAAGAGATTGTGGGAATTCCAGGTATTGGGTTTTCCTTGCAGGTGTCTTAGCACCATTCTTGGTTGTTTCCGTAGGCATTTCATTGGAGGATTTATTTGTATTGAGAGTGGGACGATTTCCCAAGAGGAGGGTGGACCATTATTTGGAGGGTAGCTAGATCTAAGGATCTAACAAGTATTTTGCCTAGTTGAGCACTTGGGTTTTCATTGCCATGCCCTGATCTATCATTCTAGTGGATTGGTGGAGCTGTTGGAGGTTTCTAGGAGAGAGGCCGATTTATCTAGGGTTTTAGGCATCCAAGGGGGCGCACCATTCCTTGGAGGAGGTTCAGATCCATAGGGTTTGAGAGGGATCTTGGAGATTCAAACACCTGGGTTGTTCTTGCCTTCACTCAATCTATCGTTTGGCATATTTTTTGGGGTGATTGGACATCTTTGGCAACATGGCCGAATTGTTGAGGAGCTTCAACATTCCAGCAGGGCGTGGCATCATTCAGTTAGGGATTTGGCACTTCATACAACCATATCTACTCTTGTCTTGATCTTCATTGAGTATTCAACCTTTGGGAGACTAGTGGACTTTTATTGGAGCATTTTGTAGCAGCTCCTATTATATTATTGGATCCATCCGTTGAGTTTTCCAGATCGACATCTTCATTGTAGCAGGTTCTTCTATTCATGAATAAAACCAGATTATAGATGTTTTGGTTTGTCTATCATATTGCATATGGTTGAGGTATGTTCCATGATTGCATATTCTTGTTTATTGCTACAACACATATAAATAATCAACTAAATCCCTAAGGCCGAAATCAAGAGGTGATCTTGCAAGTAAACACATGTAAACAAGTAGATCAACAAAGTGTTTGACGGAATGCCACAACCAGAAAAGTTTTAAAAGACACCCAAAACCGTGATGTTCCTTGCATCTTGGCTTGGGAACATTACAGTGGTTTCAGAGCTTAAAATCCTGCCAACCTGAGGGGTCTCTCATAGGGATAAATGGATAGTTGGAAAGAAATAGATGAGATATCCTTTGAGATAAAATATTTCTCCCTTAGCAAGGAAACTAAGGCCATAATAACCTTCCCACAGTATGCAGCCTATAGAAATCCCCATTGGAGCAAAGATGATATTTTACATGGGATCATCGTAGCAGAGGAAAAGATAGCAGCAACAACTAGATGGTTGGAAGAAGGAAGAATAGAGGAACCCCACACCCATTAGGAGCACACAACTTTGCTACAGTTGCAAGGTGCCTTGGGAACAAGATCATAGGTGTAGGGGTAAGGATCAGGAGCGCATTATTGAGGCACACTATGACAGTGATGATGAGGTGTGTGAGGATGGAGTGATAGATGTTGATTTGGAGCATTCTGATGATGACAGTGACTCTTGCATAGAGGCTAGTGATAATGACTCTACCATAGAGGCTAGTGATTCTTGCACGCTTGAGTAGGATAGTGACCCTTGCACATTAGAGGAGCAGTGGAATGGACAGGATGATAGCACTTATGCTTCAATAGTCATATCACATACTGTTGATGACCTTGCACCTCAGTGGAGTGGTGACACTCGTGAGGGTTCACACGTGTTAGCACCTAGATCTGATGACCTTCCTATGAGGGTCGTGACACATCTGTCATCTTTCCAGACACCTATGACAACCACATCATATGAGGATAGCAATAGCATATAGGAGCCTTGTGTGAGGGATGC
Organism: Picea engelmannii; assembly: GCA_009831015.1. Classification (NCBI taxonomy): domain Eukaryota; kingdom Viridiplantae; phylum Streptophyta; class Pinopsida; order Pinales; family Pinaceae; genus Picea; species Picea engelmannii. The sequence continues at coordinate 438,195 of ML781861.1, read as the reverse complement.
ACAACATGGACACATGGATCCATAGATCCAAGAGGAGACATATGACGTGCAAACAATTGATCTTACGTTCACACACCAGCATGAGGAGATTGAGTCACAGATTTGGGAGACTCCATTAGTTGAGAAGATTGTGGAGACTGAAAGGTTGATGGAGCATGTACTTCTAGGATCAGCCTACATTGATGAGGATGCAGTCTTTATTGGTTAGGACGACCATAGCACGTGTCTGGACACATCTATATGGGATCCGGGTGAAAATGATAGTAACAAGGTGAGTGCACGAGAGGATACGGCTACTCATACATGATACAGTGTGATGCATAGGGAGCTAGCAGTTGATGATGACACACAGTCACATATAGGAGGTCCCAATAGCATAGTAGACAATGGGCAGTTCAACACTTTATATTCTGCAGAGAGTGTTGTTGAGGATTCCAGTGATGGCACTAGCAGTGAGAGGCATGAGGTGGTACCTCAGTATGACTATGATCAGGAGTCACACCACTTAGCAGGACAATTGAGAGTTAGTGAGGCTATGTTCATGGCAACCCCTAGACGTTTTGATGACACACATGCATTGATGGCAGATTACTGCTGGAGAGCATTAGTGGCACATGGTAGTTCAGATGAGGGTTTTTCCATGGATGATTTTCATACTCTTCGGGAGAGAGTATCTGTGATGAGGATCGACTACCAACAGTTGTTGACTGACAGGGATTACTTATTGAGGATTGGTGAGATGTATCATGAGGCTCTGAGGGAGCAGGAGTTAGAGGTGGACAGACCTACTTAGGAGTTGGAGAGCACTCGAGGATTCTTGAGAGGCACACAGACATGCCCCCAAGAATCAGAGTCTAGATCAGATGAGCTTCTTGAGGAGATCTGTCAGAGATCCATTTCACCTATCTTAGTGGATACTCGGATATATCATTTTGTCATGTTGCTAGGGGATGTTGGTGATCTAGCAGAGGAGCACGAGTTGATGGAGGACACTTCCATTGGTGTTCCGAGAGAGGTTGACCTCCATGTAGAGGTTGATCCAACAATACACCCATGTTCTATGATGCATTATGAGTCTACGGGAGACGACGTGAGTATGTTGGAGCATACAGTGATGAGTAATAGCTCACAGAGACATGCCAAGATGTATGGTGGGATTCAGAGGGGTGTATTTCCTTGTAGGGAGGAGACACACTTAGGGGATCATGCAAATGCCACTCCTTTGCAGCAACACATGGATATGAGAGAGCACCTTCACCATATCAGCAGCTGCATGAGAGATGGGAGATGGAGGTTGGTTGACCAATAGTTGGAGGAGTTACTTCTGGTTGTACTTGATGATTGGGGTTTAGTGATGGTTACGGGCCAACAGTTATCAGAGGTATAGGTAGACGTGATTTTGGTCGAATCCTTGGGATTGACTGAGGCAGGTGGTATCTTTCAGTCCTACGGTTAGCTATGGATTCCCCTATTGTCCTCTTCCGATACTTTTATCATGGACAACAACATGAGGAGAGATAGACAGTGGCAGAGGGCATGGAGAGTGCGTGGGCCAAGACCACCTGACATGAGTACTTTTACAGCATCCAATAGGATAGAGATGGATCGTCATAGGCAACCAACTGAGACTTGGTGCGTGATGGTGAGCACCATAGGCCAGATGATAGCAGATGAGAGCGGAGGGCTTCCGACGGTGATCAGTCTGACACATGAGCAATTAGAGGAGATTGGAAGTGATAAAATTCCAAGTCTTCCATGGGATTCAGGAGTTCACTTGGTTAACAGGGTGTTTCACTACATGGTGACCCAAGTTGTGCCAGAGAGCCACACACTCCACCAGGGGTTGGTTTGGAGTGGGTCTGCAGGGAGTTGTCTAATAGAGCGAGGCAACTTTTCACTCTTGATCATCATGATCGGACGTGGAGATGGGTGGACATGTACTTTTTCTACAGAGATGTCTTTACAGATACAATTTCTGGACAACAGGTCCAATGGTCACAGGTATTTCAGTTTGAGGATCCAGGAGAGGGGGATCAAGTATGTATGCAGGGGGCATATAATCATGGTCAGAGTGGTGCAGGATCAACATGGTGATCTTAGACAGAGGTTAGCATGGGGCCCAGGGATTGCATGATTGAGCATTTCACTAAATGACAGAGGTGAGTGGACCTTTGCAAGGGAAAGTTGTTCCGACTTTCCATGGAGCTTCAATGTTGATGGGAGCACATCGCTTGAGGATGTCTCACGGAGGTCTTGCAGTACCTCATCCTGGCATCAGTAGGTGCAGTTGATGGGGGTCATGTTGATCTTGATAGTAGCTTGGAGGATGGACTCATTCCGGGATGAGTTCATGTGTCATGTACATGAGACTCACAGAGTTGGTGTATTTTATGATTATGCGTCCCAGGGGCTAGCAGTTCATGACTTGATATGGGACCCAGGGGGCAACATGTGTGATTGTTCATCTTTGGATGGGTTCTACTTTGTCTCCCATAGGTGGACATGAGATCCTGGTATTATATTTGAGGGGATTCGATTATTGCTGGAGGACAAGCAATTTTCTGGCAGAGAGGACTGTAATGTCCCCACTCTGGGACATCATTACATTGCAGAGGTTTACGATGTCCAGAGTAGCCAGATGGGTGTTAGAGCGAGTACAGGGGTTATTAAGAGGAATTTTAGGATCTGGCTTGCATCGTCCACCCCATTTCATCATTATGATCCATTCCACACAGGTTGGCTTTGGTTTCGTTGCATTCCGACGATTTCCATGATTTTGAGTATTTTGAGCTATAAGTCAATTAAATTCACTTAAGAGGTCATTTTGGGCACATTACTTGGAGGAGCCTCTCAGTGTAATAGCTCATTGGAATCTGGAGGAGCAACACTACAGGATGGGATGGCTAAAAGTGACTTTCAGTGGCCAGGGAAGCCACAAGGAGAGATAAGGCACTTTTCAGAGGTAAAAAGGTTAATTAATTAATTAAAGTGATTTAATTAATTAATTAAATATTAATAAAATGAAAGTCACTTTGGAGGGAGAAGGTGAGTAGGAAGTATAAAGGAAAGGAAAGGGCCTCTATTGATTCATTCATATATGATCATCTTTTGATATCTGGCTTCTAGCTAGTGAGCCCAACATTGGGGGGGTTTTGACTTAACAAACCCTAGAGGACGATTCGGTGGTGAAAGATTCCACCTAGCTTGGCCCAATCTTGGTCTCGGGGATGCAATACTCTCCCACACCATTCTAGTTCCGATCTATTCAGTGCAAGAGGGTTCTACACTAGCCACATGCACAGGAAGAGGAGGAGGGCGCACCATTGGGGGTTTCCAGCAAGGGGGGCACACCATCCATTGAGAGAAGGTTCGATCTAGCTGAGGAGAAGAGATTGTGGAAATTCCAGGTATTGGGTTTTCCTTGCAGGTGTCTTAGCACAATTCTTGGTTGTTTCCGGAGGCATTTCAATGGATTATTTATTTGTATTGAGAGTGGGACGATTTCCCAAGAGGAGGGCGCACCATTATTTGGAGGGTAGCTAGATCTAAGGATCTAACGGGTATTTTTCCTAGTTGAGCACTTGGGTTTTCATTTCTGTGCCCCGATCTATCATTCTATTGGATTGGTGGAGTTGTTGGAGGTCTCTAGGAGAGAGGTTGATTTATCTAGGGTTTCAGGCATCTAGGGGGACGCACCATTCCTTGGAGGAGGTTCAGATCCATAGGGTTTGAGAGGGATCTTGGAGATTCAGGCACCTGGGTTGTTCTTTCCTTCACCCAATCTAATGTTTGGCATATCTCTTGGGGTGATTGGACATATTTGGCAGCAGGGTCGAATTTTGAGGAGCTTCAACATTCCAGCAGGGCGTGGCATCATTCAGTTAGGGATTTGGCACTTCATATGACCAGATCTACTCTTGTCTCGATCTTCATTGAATATTCATCCTTTGGGAGGCTAGTGGACTTCTATTGGATCATTTTGTAGCTCCTATTATATTATTGGATCCATCTATTGAGTTTTCCAGATCGACATCTTCATTGTAGCAAGTTCTTCTATTCATGAATAAAATAAGATTTGAGATGTTTTGGTTTGTCTATCATATTGCATATGGTTGAGGTATGTTCCATGATTGTATCTTCTTGTTTATTGCTGCAACACACATATAAATTATCAACTAAATCCCCAAGGCTGAAATCAAGAGGCCATCTTGCAAGTAAACACATGTAAACAAGTAGATCAACAAAGTGTTTGACAGAATGCCACAACTAGAAAAGTTTTAAAAGACACCCAAAACCTTGATGTTCCTTGCATCTTGGCTTGGGAACATTACAACTTTATTGCGTGCCCCTTAGAATTCTTCGCGAGCGACTGCCTCAGTCTGCCCTCACGAGATCGTGTACCTCTTGAACTAGGTAATTGTTAACCTATAGTTCAGGTCACGTCAGGAGTGCTAGTAGGCTATGACAGGGACGCTGCCACACTTCTCCCTCAAATGTCTGGTTTTTGTGCATGACCCCTTTACTCCTTATGTGAGTCGGATTAGCAAACATCGTCAAGCCTGCATCCACTGACAAAAACACTATCAATAATCCATGTACATAAATCATAATGTAATCAATCATATATCTCATGTGCATAAAATGAAATACTTAAAAAAAATACAATCCACTCCCTGACTCAATCTAGAGTCCAAGGGAGTCCATTGATGCCATCAACATCCATAACCTGTCATGTGTCCTGCACACTCAGGAGAACTCATCAATAATATATATATATATATATATATATATATATATATATATATATATAAGTAACAATATATCCCAATACATCATCATTATCATCATCATCATATAACTCATAATCGAAAAGACATCATAATATACCACAATCGGATCACTTGAAAAATATTATCATTTGGAAAATTAAAAATAATTATGGTTATTTTGTGTGTTATTCCATTTAAAGATGAGAGGATTTATGTTTGAAACAAAGTTATTACAACATATGTATTTCAAGCAGTGCATATTATTACATAACATTTGGATATAGGTGTTACAATGATGATAATAGGCACCGACGTACATAGTATATTTTAGCGAGCGTGAATAGATGTACTATGTAGAAAACTTGGAGAATCAATCTATCAAGGGTCATTGATGAACACCCATTGTCAATTGCAAGGGAATTTGTCGTTGATGATTCATTGAGAAAATTGTGAGGTAAAAAATTGGCCTCAAAACAAAAAAAAATGTACTATCAAAATCATCTTTAAAAGAACCAATAGGATTCAAGATGATGATGTCAGCCATAAAGGTAAATATTTTTGAAGGGAAAGGAAGAAAAATATTTTTTTAATCACATTTTGACTTATCTCATTATAGGTTTACTCAAATTTCTAGTGTAGGCACTCGTTATATGCCAAATTAAATTATGCATCCAATGACTGCGCACTCTACATACTTGTGACATGCCCATAATGAGATAAACTAGAAATACATTAAATAAACATGTTTATTTCATGTATTTCCTGTTTATCTCACTATGGGCCTATCAAAAGTATGCATATTGGGTACTCATTAGATGCATAATTTAATTCATCATTTGAGTAAACCTTAAGGAGATTAGTTAAAAATATTGTTAAAAAGGTAGTTTTCTTTCATTCCCTTTGAAAATTTATAATTCTTATTTTATTATTTTAACTATTATTTAATTATTTTCCTTAGGAGTCCCATTTTAGGCCTCAAATTTCCCCTAATGGCAAGCCCCAAGGCGTTATAAAGGTATAAAAATATTCTTCCTAGATAAGTGAGTTGAAGTGACGCAAACCCCCACCACCTTCTGGTGCTCGCGCAATCTCCTGGTCTAGGATCGTTCATAGTAGGGAGCAAACTTTGCTCTCGGGTCTTCTCTAAACCTTCGAAATCATATGTCAGAGGCCTTATCTCTCTTTCCTGCGCGCGAGTCTGCGTTCCCGAGGGTCCTAATACTCCAACAGATTTTTTCTACATTACCGCAGGCCAAAACCGTGGGCTAGCTTTCACTTTAGCAAAGAATTCAGGACTCCAAAATTCAGGAGCTCCAACAATACAAACTCACGATTTTCCCGAACGCTGAATACACGAATCACCGAACATCGACAAGGATCAATGAATCTTAGCGTATGCCGAAATCTATGGCTCACAGGTGTTTTGGGCCTGTTATCGCACGGTTTGTAGGAAAGGTCTAGAGAGCTTGAGTCAAGGCTTGAACCAGCGTAACAGGAGCTTCCCCACCCATTGTCACCTCGATGGGGAGCTCTTTCTATTTAGGAGGGCAAGTCCAAGGGAGACGTCCCTAAGGCAATCTGGAATTAGAGAAGGGCTTGAAGGATAAAAGGCTAAGTCAAGGGTACCCCTTCCACAGATTGCTGCCCAAGAGGAGATAGTCACAAAGATATAACCACTGCTGATGCACCTGTTTGCAAGACAAAACAAAGACAACTAGAATATGTGCTTGCAATGGGTTAGTATTTCATAAAACTAATGACTATCCTCAAATTACTATATGAGCAATGGATTGATGCTATTAGTGACGAAGCTAAGCAAAGAATAAAGGCTTAATCAACTTCTTCAATAAAGCAATAGACAATAGCATTCAATGTGTGCAATTAAACCATGTATCATAAATGCGATGTCAAATCAAGCTCATATATGATGTGGCTGCGTCTCTATATAATGTTTCTGCAATGTATGACGTCTTACTTATATCAATAGGTCAAAATATGATGACAAAGAGCAAAACGTTTTAGCAAATAAACCTAGGGTTATAATCAATAACTCAAT
>ML781861.1:393323-416803 GCA_009831015.1 Picea engelmannii | reverse complement strand
TCATGTTCTTCTTCATGTTTTTCTTTAGCTCTTGGGTCCATGGAGTTTCTTATAGATTCCATGCCCTAGAGATTCCACTTCTTCCTTTCATCATAGGATCACGGATCTGGATGGACAATCAGGAATACTTTAAGGCTTCTCTTTGAAGAAGTCTTCTTCTGCGGTTGAACTGAACACGTACTGTCTTTCATGGCTACTACCATGGATATATATATTTCATCATCTTGAATGGATCATAGGATTAGCTTCCTCCTAATCTTTGCTTCATGTATAAGTGCATATAATCGACTCCCTCCGTCTAACAGAGTCCACGCTTCCATATGCATCCTTATTGTCTTTTGCAATATATAATTGGTTCTCTTGTCTAACAGAGTCCACGCTTCTGTCTTGTTGTCTTCTACAAAACGTCATAAGTCTTTTTCCAATTTCCTCTCGATTGGTGACTTCTTTCTGTCTTTGCTTCTTCTAAGTCTCTTCATGATTGATTCGGCTTAATAGCTTCCACATGATTTGTATTTCATCCTTTCATGTGTATTATCTAATGATATCCATTTTCATCTTGTTTGTTCTTCCATAGGTATAGTTCTTCTTGGAACACATTATCTTCCAAGAGATAGATGTACAGGATATGTATAGAGACGATGCAAACAAGATATGTACAATAAATAAGAAGAATGTTGTTACCTTTTAGAAGAAGAAGTCTCTTTCATCCTGCTTAGTCTTCTTTGTAGGTTCCTTTTCTTCGGCAATTGATGCTTCGTGTTTCTCCTTCCTTTTCTTTAGCTCGGGACAATGATTCTTGTAGTGACCGTACTTTCGACAGTTATCCCTAGATTTGGCTTCTTCCTTGAACCAAACTTCCTTTTGTTTCGGAAGTTATTGAATCTTGTTGTGAAGGCTTGATCGTCGTACTTCTTTTGGGGTTTCTCTTTTGCATTGATTCTTGATTCTTCTTGAGCACAACAAGTCCAAAGTTCTTCAAATGTCGGATACTCCTTCCTTGTGTTCATGCTTGCGGCAAATGCATCCCACGTCTTGGGAAGACCATTGAGTACTATGTTCACCAATTCTTTTTCCAAAATGGTCTCTCCAATAGCTTGTAGTTGATCTCTTAATTGAGAGATCCTCACAAAATATGATGTTATGTTATCGTCATTATTCATCTTCATGTCACGGAGCTCATTCTTTAGACTCATAACTTGTCCAATGTTTCTGACTGAGAAGAGATTTTTTAGGGCATCGTACATCTTCTTCGATGAGTCAAGATGGGAGATGTATGGTATCAAGTGGTCTTTTATAGAATCCACTATGATACTCATGGCATTGATATCAACATCTTTGAACTTCTCCATAGCTGCAACGTTCTGTGGTTCCTTCTCTTTTCCTTCTTCAAACTCTGGTTTCACGATATTTACTTTCATGATATCCAACACTTTATTCTTGGCAAGGATGAGGTCAATCCTTGTCTTCCACGCTCTGAAGTTAGAGGCTCCATCTAACTTGTTCTCTGACTTCATAGAATAAGTCATGGCTGCTTTGGCTTGGTCAAACCCTAGATTTGACCACAAACTCAAACTTCACATCTTGGCTTGCTGAGAGTATTAGGAGATGCGCTAGGCTAGAGCACATTGATCTATCCGGAGATTAGGTCAATCCATTCACTTAAGGTGGCTCAACAAAAGGTTTAGGGTTTCTGCAACTGCTCCTGCTAGTAACCCTAGCGACAGTGTCTTGGAAGCTGCTTCTGCTAGTAACCCTAGCGACAGTTCCTCAACGAGCTCAATATCCTAGCGGCTATGTTTCCTTCTAGCATTTTAGACTGAGTGAAGGAGGTGTGGGCCCATAACCTGTTAGAATATGAAGGATGTGTGCTCGTTTTACCATTGACGATACCCTCGTCACCCAACCATAGGCCGAAGCCTCCCTCCAAGCACCTTAATCTTGACTGAGAATTACTCTGGAAGCAAACCCTATGCTAGATAGCCAAACAAGGTGTAGCGCATCTTCCTCCAAGGATAGCACACCAACAATAGCTGATGAAATAGTCCAAACCCTAGCCAAGAGATAGTCCAAGCCAACATTGAAAACTGGTTGCTGCAGCAGCTGCACCTGCAGCTCTCCTCCACACGTGCGCACCAAACTGGGAACTGCAATGCGCACTAGTTGCTCCTCTGCAATTCTGAGATGTGTCAAATGAGAACTGGTGGCCTGTATTTATAGTGGTTTTGCCAGATTTTCTAGGGCCGACTTCTCCTTCTAGGTACATGTCTGTTCAGTATATTATTATTATTTATGGCCGACATCTTCTCTTAGAGGTTAATAACCTAATATAAATTATCTTCTTGAGCCGACAAGATTTCTAGGGTTATTAGCCAATTCATTAGGGTTTTCTCTTAGTTTCCAGAGTCTTCTATTCTTGTCAGGTTTACACGTGGAGGTAAATACCTCCCGCAACTACCATAATATTAACATTCCCTGCATAAAAATGGCTTGATCTTCATAATTTCTTCATCATTTTTCCGTCTTTGAACTTTAAAAACACTCAATCATGCCTTGATTATATATAATTTGAGTTGGGGGTTGAAATCCCAACTTCCCCCCTTTCTGGGCTCTTTTTGGGCTCAAATCCCATTTTCTAGGCAAAAATCCACTAAATCATGCCCAAATTTGGTTAAATTCTCCAAATTTGGCCAAATCTGCCAAATTTAGCCTAGCAAGCGGAACCCCCAAATCTTGGGTCCTTGGTTGTATGACACCCCTTGTGACCAGGGCCCTAAAAATTCGACGTAGCCAACATTGGGAAAATTTAGGTTGCCATGTGGTGCCCTCTGATTGGGCCACGTGTCACCCCCTGATTGGCCCGAGCCACATCATCCTGCCATGTCAGTGTGCCTAGTCAGTGTCCCACATCAACATCTATACTGCCACATCACCTGGCTAGTCACTTGCCACATTAGCATCTGTACTGCCACATCACCCTGCCACATCAACATCCATATTCCCACATCACCCTGACATGTCCACATCACCTGGCTAGTCACTTGCCACATTAGCATCTGTACTGCCACATCACCCTGCCACATCAACATCCATATTCCCACATCACCCTGACATGTCACCTGCGACGTGTCACTCATACAACTGCCACCTCAACATTCTGTACAACCACGTGTCGCGTTTGTACAGTGCCATGTGTTGCATCCATATAGTGCCACATGTCAATTTTTGATTGGTCCACATCATCCCCTAAAAATGCCAAAAATGAGTGACATGTGTCATCTCCTGATGTTGCCACATGTCATGCTGACATCAACATGATGTACTGCTGATGTCATCATGATGTATGATTGACGTCATCATGACGTACCACTGAAGTCAGTGGTTACTTTGACCTGTAGACTTTGACTTTTTTGCCTATTTGGGAAATCGATCAGAACGCGATAACTTTCGCATACAATGTCCATTTTTCAAAAAAAATTATATGGCCGGAATCGACGCGATAATTCTGACGCAATGGCGTTGGTTTCGTTTGATTTCAATAACTTTGATTTTTAGGCCTTCCTGGATCCATTTTGGATGATACCTCCCCACTAAGACCTTTTGGTCCTCCAAAATGGTATTAACTAGTGATCAAGTGCGGGATAGGCCACCCCAGTCATCCTTTGTCTTTAAACTCTGTCCCATGCACTTATCACATCATAAACAATTGCAAAACAACCATGACAACTGAAAGCATATTGTTAGCCACTTGAACTCGTTCACACCTTATTGAAGCCACTACCCTCCATGTTGAAAACATTAGCAGCGATAACATCAGAAATATGACTGAAACAAAACTAATATGTTTGATGTGATTGCATATCTTGAAGCAAAGTATGATTGAATTTCTATTCTACAACCATCTCATGTTCATGGTTAAGATCAATTGCTTTACAATTATAGGTGTGTTGCTTGCATACGTTGCCTTCCTTAATTGTTCCATTATTTGAAGAGATTGATTTTCTTTTAAGTGATGAGCATGTACAACATATTCATTGCCTTCTTTAGTTAAGTGATATTGATTATGTTCCCTATAGAAGATTGCTTTGGGATCATAAAACTAAGGGTTGCCTAAGACCATTCCACATTCATTTAGTGGCACCACATCACATGTTACCTCATCCACAAACTTTGATGAAATTGCAAACTTTAAAGTGCATTTCTTTGTTATGTGGAATTTATGATTGTTGCTTATCCATTTGAGTAAGGTTTATGATGTAAATTAGTTATCAATCCCAATTTCTTAACCACTTCCTCTGAAATTAAGTTAGATTGAGATCCATTATCTATCAATGTATCGATCTTAGTATGTTTCATTATGACTCTTAGATGAAACAACTTACTTCTTGAATCAGAACCATCACCAATTTTACTTGTCCAACCAACTGTTGTGATTTTAGTCTCATCACCTGAATCATATCCCAAGTTTGTTGGCCATGTTGTTGTTGCAACTGTTTGCCTCCCTTTCCTCTCTTTGAGCCATTTCGGTCTCTTCTCTAGGTGCAATTACCATAAATGGTCATCATCATGCCCTTCTTTCTTGCAATGCTTGCAAGAGGGATTATCTTCCTTCACGATTGTTGAACTTGCTTTCTTTCCATTCCCCTTTCGTTTGTCTTCTTTTCTTGAAGATGATTCCCCTGATACACCAACTCCTATTTTCCTTGCTTCAATATACGTTAGTTGAACATGAACCTCATCAATATTATTAGGTCCAAACATAAATACAATGTTTCGAATATGTGTAGGTAAACCTCCTATATACTTCATAAGAGTTTCTTGTGTATGTAATGATATATTTAACATTAATGTCATCTTACGAAATTCATCTATGTATCCTTGCACCGTTTGTCCTTTTCTTAGTTTAAGACTTTGCCATTCAATTAAATCCTTTTCCTTATAACCCAAAGGATAAAATTGCTTTATAAGTGCCAAAACAAAATCTTGCCATGATGGAAATACATTACCAACTTGCTGAGTACCATGTTGCAACTTACTTTGCCACCATATGAGTGTTGTGCCTGCAAGACAAAGCGATGCCAATTTGATCTGGGTTGCCTCATCTTTGATTTGTTGCACACTGCAATAAACTTCCATCTGTCTGACCCATTTATCAAGCGTCTCAACATTGACTTCACCATCATACATGGGAAATTCGAATTTCACATCAAACTTAAGTAATGACATATCATGTTTATTTTTATGGGAATATTTTCTTGCAGTAGAAGTTGCACTTGTACTTCAAGAAGAAGATGATGATGGAGATGAGGGAGGTGAAGGAGGAGGTTTAGGAGGATCCTCTCCTTCTTCACTTTTGTCTTGTTTTGACGATTCCCCTTGAAAATGCCTCTTTCGTTCCAAATAATCATCATATAAGACCTTTACCATCTCAAACATGGATAAAAATGTTTTTTGAAACTCTATCTCGTTCTGCGACATTCCTTCTTTAGATGCCATCTTCTCACTTTGAGAAGTCCTCTTTCTTGATCCAATCTCTAGATCTCCTTCTACAAGATCACCTTCACCATGACTTAACTTTTCCCTGGTAATCATGCAAACTCAAACAACCAACTGTCAACTTGCTCTGATACCACTTGACCCGAAAATGATCTTTAAAGACTTGGTTGAATTTTAAGCATGTGTTAAATTACCACTTAGGAATTAAGAAAAGAAGAAGATCTTAATGAAATAATATTGAAACCATCATAAGGAATGCAGATCAGAAAGTAAACATAAGGAACAACAAACCATAACAACAAGCTTGATAACGATGTTCGACAAGGTTGCCTACATCTCCGGGCCTATGTCTCAGTGGCGGAGGCTTTCTTATTAATATTTAATGCTTCAAAAGTACATTAGAAATGCATCAAAATGATTACAAACTAGTATGGTTGTGTTCTGCTCGACCTCAAGAATCCAACACAACTGACGACATTGAAAAAGGTTGAGCGTAGCTCCCAAAAATGGCCTCCAAAGTTTGCTTCCTCAATGGCTTCCCTGCATAAAAATGGCTTGATTTTCACAATTTATTCATCATTTTGTTGTCTCTGAACTTTAAAAACACTCAATCATGCCTTGATTAAATATAATTTGAATTGGGGGTCGAAATCCCAACTTCCCCCCTCTTTCTGGGCTCTTTTTGGGCTCAGATCCCATTTTCTAGGAAAAAATCCACTACAATCAGGCCCAAATTTGGTTAAATCCTCCAAATTTGGCCAAATCTGCCAAATTTAGCCTAACAGGTGCATCCCCCAAATCTTGGGCCCCTGGTTGTATGGCACCCCTTGCGACCAAGGCCCTAAAAATTTGACCTAGCCAACATTCGGTAAATTCGGGCTGCCACGTGGTGCCCTCTGATTGGGCCATGTGTCACCCCTTGATCGGCCCGAGGCATGTCAGCCTGCCCAATCAACGTACCACGTAAGTGTCCGTACTGCCATGTCACCTGCCCAGTCAACTTCCACATCAACATCTGTACTGCTACATCACCCTGCCACGTCAGCGTCCATATTGCCATGTCAACATCCATAGTGCCACGCCACTACCCAGTCACCTGCCATGTGTCATCCCTACAACTTCCACATCAACATTCCATACAACCACGTGTCGCGTCTGTACAGTGCCATGTGTCGTGTCCGTACAATGCCACGTGTCAATTTTGGATTGGTCCACATCAACCCCTGAAAATGCCAAAAATGAGTGATACGTGTCACCTCCTAGTGCTGCCACGTGTCATGTTGATGCCAGCATGACGTACTGATGATGTTATCATGACATACAATTGATGTCATCATGACGTACTGTTGACATCAGCGTTGACTTTGACCTGTTGACTTCGACTTTTTTTCTCTGTTTCGGAAATCGATCAGAACGCGATAACTTTCGCATAAGGTGTCCATTTTCAGAAAAAAAAATATATGGTCAGAATCCGTGCGATGAGCCCGAGGCAATGGCACTGGTTTCGTCCGATTCCGAGAACTTTGATTTTTAGGTCTTCCTGGATCCATTTTGGATCAACTACATACATTTATACATGGAGGGGCTTCTTGTGCCTTCCCTTTGACTATGCTAGTTCTTTCACATCATAATCAAATAATTCTACAACTAAGGCTTATTACAATTAAATGAACATTTACAAAATAGATACGAGTCGATGCTCAAAATATGTACAATCCCTTAGGCATTAAAGCACTTATAATCTCATGCAATCTCATACAATGGGTCAAGCCTTAAAAAATTAAAAGCCATTTTAATACAATACTTTCAAAACAGTAAATGACGTGCTCCCCTTGGGATCCAAAACATTTTGAACGCGTGCACTGGATGTTGAGTTGTTCTCTACATGCCTCTTTGAACGTTGATGACGATGCTCCTGCATCATAGTCCTTTGGAAAAAAATATTCACAGACTACTGTCCATGAACTCCTACACTGCCTTTCCATGCTTCTGGATATCAGTCTCGATTATCCAACTGACATCTTTTGCTGGGTGATTTTTCCACTTAACCAGATACTCATAGTAAATTTTCCTCCTGGTCTTTTTAGCAATCCTCTGATCTAGAATCTTCTCTATATGTGGCTTCTCTGCTATGGGCATCTGTTGTTTCCACTGAATCTTTACCTGTCCATCTGTATCATCCATCCTGTAAGGGTACATGTCTCCTACATTGAATATTGGCAATATTCTAATGTCTTTTGGCAATTCGATCTCATAAGAATTTGTAGCAAATTTTCTGAGGATCTTACAAGGTCCTATCTTCTTCATCTTCAACTTGTTATATTTTCCTTTCAGAAATATTTGCTTTTTTAGATGTGCCAAAACCTGATCTCCAATTTCAAATTTTACCTCTCTTCTTCTTTGATCTACTCTGCTCTGATACTTTTGGCTGTTATTCTGTAGCTATCCCTTGATTTGATCATGCAACTTATGCATCTCTACAACAAAGTCCTCTGCTCCCACACTTCAAAACTCATCTCGTCCCAAATCTCTTAACTCTGAAATTTCTCTTGGGTGCATTCCATAAACTATCTGGAATGAGATTTTACCACTACTCCTATTCAATGAGTCATTATATGCAAACTTTGCTTGGGGCAGAATTTGATACCACTGGTTGTTATGTTCAGTGACCAAACTCTTCAACATGTTCCCTAAAATTCGATTCACCACCTCACTCTGTCCATCCATCTGAGGATGATATGATGAACTAAAAGAAAAACTTGTCCTCAACTTCTTCCACAAAGTCCTCCAAAAGTGTCCCACAAATTTAGTATCTTTGTCTGAAACTATGCTCTTTGGCAACCCATGCAATCTCACAATTTCCTTGAAAAACAAATTCGCTATGTGAGTAGCATCGTTGGTTTTGTGATACTGAAGGAAATGTGCCATCTTCGAAAATATGTCAATGACTACGAAGATTGAGTCATTTCCTCTATCGGTTCTTGGCAATCCCATAACAAAGCCCATACTTATAGCATCCCATGACTTGTTTGTAATAGACAACGGTTGATACAATCCTATGTTCTACTGCTTTCCTTTTGCATACTGGCAAATTCTGCATCTGTCCATGAATTTCTTCACATCAGTCCTCATGCCTGGCCAATAATACGAAGAACTCAACTGCACATATGTTTTATTATGGCCAAAGTGTCCATCCAAACATCCACTATGTTTCTCCTTCAACAAGTTATCCCTCATCGAGCATTTTGGGATACACAACTGACCTCCTTTGAATAACAGTCCACCTTGTATTAGATACTCCATCCACTGATTTATGTCCCTTAGCAAAGGGTTCTTACATGCTTCATAAGCTTCTTTGAAGTCTGGATCTTTCTGATATATCTCCTTGAGGTGTTCAAACCCCAATGTCTCCACTTCGAATTCCTGCAAGATCAAACATCTCCTGCTCAAAGCATCTGCAACTTTGTTAGCGCTTCCAATAATATGTTTAATAACAAAAGTAAAATTATTCATGAATTCTACCCATTTAGCATGTTTCTAGTTCAATTTCTCTTGTCTGGTTATAAACTACAAAGCCTAATTATCAATATATAAAACAAACTCTTTTGGAATAAGATAATGTCTTCATTTTTTCAAAGCTTGTATCACGACATTAAATTCCTTATCATATGTGGAATACTTCCTTTTAACATCATTCAACTTCTCACTAAAATAAACAACATGCTTATTGTCTTGACTTAAAATTGCGCCAATGGCTACTCCACTAGCATCACACTTAACTTGAAATGTCTTCCTAAAATATGGAAGAACTAGAATAGGTTGTTTTGTTATCTTTTCTTTTAACACTCTAAATACTTTCTCAACCTATCCTGTCCAATTAAAAGACTCGTGCTCCTTCTTTATGGTGTCCAATATAGGTGCGCAAATACTACTGAAATTCTTGATGAATTTCCTGTAAAAAATTGTCAATCCATGAAAACTTCTTACTTCGAACACACTTCTTGGAGAAGGCCAATCTCTTATTTCCCTCACCTTTTCTAGATCCATATTCAGTTCATTTGAAGAGATTACAAACCTCAAATATACGAGTTTTGCTTTCATGAAAGATCATTTCTTCAAATTCACTAACAACTTCTCATGTTGTAGCCTCGTCAACACCATCTTTAGATGTCTCAAATGTTTCTCTTCTGTCTTACTGAAGATTAGAATGTCATCTAAATAAACAATTACAAACTTACCAATAAAGTCTTTGAGTACTTCATTCATCAACTTCATAAATGTACTCGGTGCATTTTTTAAGCCAAACGACATAACAATCCACTCATACAATCCTTCATTCGTCTTGAATGTTGTCTTCCATTCATCTCCCTCTCTCATCCTTATCAGATGATAACCACTCTTCAAGTCTATCTTGGAAAAATAACTAGCTCCACTCAAACAATCCATTAAATCATCCATTCTGGGTAAAAGAAATCTATACCTGATGGTTATTTTATTGATGGCTCTAGAATCTGTGCACATTCTCCAACTTCCATCATTCTTTGGACTCAACACAATTGGTACTACACACGGGCTCAAACTTTCTCTGATCAAACCCTTATCCAACAACTCTTGGACTTGATTCTTGACCTCTTCATTCTCTCGCGGTGTTAACCTATACGTTGCTTTATTTGACAAACTTTCTCTTGGAATTAGGTAAATATGGTGACTAATACCACTGATGGGCGGTAAAAAGTGAGGTAACTCATCCACCACAATATTAGTAAACTCATCCAATAACTCTTGGAATTCTACAGGAAAATCGTTCATAGAAGTGTTTGTAAGGATGACTCTCGGCTTACCTACAACAACAAACTACATTTCATGTTCCTTCTTTACTTCTTTCAAGAGTTCCTTCCCACTCATGAGAAGTATACTTGGACTAGCTTCCTCTTTGACTCTATCTTCTATTGGCATCAACATATGTTTACACCCATTCTTCTCTAGAGTATAAGTGTTCTTTCTCCCATCATGTATGAGATTCCTATCATATTGTCATGGTCTTCCCAACAGAACATGACAAACATCCATGGGTATAACATCACATAGAACTTCATCATTATAACCACCTATCTTAAACAAAACCTTACATTGTCGACTTACCATGACTTCATGTTCTTTATGCAACCACAATACCTTTTACAGATTCAGATGTGAAACCGTCTCCAGCTTCAGTTTTTCCACCATCTCCATGGATACCAAATTATTAGTACTTCCACTGTCTATAATCACCTTGCATACCCTATCTCTGGTCTTGCAAGCAATTCTAAACAAACTGTTCCTCTGGATTGGTTCTCATGCCTATTTCTCCGGCTTCATGAGTACTTACATCATCATGAGTGATATTCCTTCTTCTGTTGCTTCTACCTTCATCTCTGTCTCCACATTATTCTTTTGCGCTTCAGAAATGTGAGCTTCTCCACCTCCTGTATTATTCCTTTCAGGACATTCCCAAGACATATGCCCTGTCTTTCCACATGCATAACATTTCACTTCTCCTCCTCTGCCTCTTCCTCTTTCTATGGGAAAAGAGTTTCTTCCTCCATAGTGTCCTCCTCTAGAGATTCCTCCTTGTTAGCGTCGTCAGTTTTCTTTTAGTTAGAGTCAGTTTTAGTCGAGTCATGGTCCGTGTGTCAAAGCATATGAGGTCAGGTACCGAACAAAAAAGGGGTCAAAGTCAACAAGTGACCAGTTGACCATTGGAGTCGGGAAGGGATATTAGAGTCAAAACATGTGTAAATGGTACGAGTATGTTCCCAAAGAGTCGGTTCTTGTCAGAAAGGAATTTTTTACATGCCGAGGGTCGAGGAAAGTTGCTAAATAGAAGTCACATCGGCAAGTGAAATGACCATCATCTGCTCATTATGAAGGCTGAAAGAATGAAAAATCACGACGCTCGTATCACGTATTCTCTGCAGCCCTTATCAGCTGTACTTTACATGCCCCGAAGTGTACTCGTCACATGGATGTGCTACGAAAAATATTTAGTTTTCTTCGAAACCTCCAGTCGCCATGAATTCAGTGTTCCCTGGCACAATTCCACCTCTTGCCCGCTCTATTACAAATTATGTTGGTTCTACGTGCATTATGTTCACCAACCAAGCTTGTGCACTGTGTGTAATGTTTCTCACAAGCTTAGGTCGATCAAGATTTCTGCCTTGGGCCTGTGCGAAATTCCTCGTGCACAGAACAAATATGTGTTGCACCACGACAACCTCCCAAAGCATAAGGAAAGGCGTGTAGAGAGACAAAAGCACTGGGCCCGAGCCCCAAAGCTTGACGTTGGTCAACGAAGATCCAGAGGTCAGAGCGTCCTTTGAACAGTTTGGATGCATGACTTTTTGCAGGAAAATCCAAGGATTCAATATGAGACTAGCTGAGTAGTTTGCACTGAGTTTCGATGGGTTCCGCGCAGTGATTGCGGGTGTCACTTTCCAGGTAACAGAGGAAACCCTGTTGACCAGAACAAAAATCCCTTTGTGCGACAAAAGGTGGTGTAAAGGCATGCCGTTGGACGCGCAATGCTATGAAGACTTCATCAAGCGAGACTTTTTAGGTGGGAAAGTTGAGATAGACGTTCCAAGTAGATATTTGCAGGAACCTTTTCGGAAACTCCTTGGAGTAATTAGGAAACATTTCATCTGTGAAGGGAGGTTCGACATGATACATTCGCATCACATTAGACTGTTGATGCTCTTCACAGGAAGGAGACTGTTGAATCTGTTAACACTTTGTAAATTGGTTCAAATGATAAAACAAACGACAGAGGTAACTGTTTCAACCAACTTTAGGTTGGATTATGACCCTTCCAACCAGAGAGGGCTCTATCGAGCATATAACTATTTGAAATACTCAAAAGATTTGGCAATGCGCGTACATGGGTCAGATTTTTCCATAATGTGAAATTTAAAAGTGGTAGGACAAAACGAAAAAGCAGGGCCATCTGGGAAATGGGGTCAATTCCAACAAATGTATGAAAAGTTATAAGATATGTATTCTAGAGGGAACAGAGGAAAAATAGGTATGATGTTCAGCCAAATAAGTAATTTGAGATGGTAGAAAAAGAAGAAGGGAAGACTACTATTAGCAAGAGGCGTCTAGTAGAGGGCGAATCTCTTGATATAGTGTTAGAAGAATAAACATGAAGGTTGGCTACTGAAAACATAGAACCAATCATGAGTGAATTTTGAACCAGGAACCGATAAACATATAACAAGTATAATCAATATGAGAAAGAGCACCAATAGGATGAATTCTTTCTCTTGCTTAAAGATTATCTATAACAAAAAAATACATTTATGAATATGAAATAGAAGAAAACATGTTGAACATCAACACCGTGATGAATCTCGGCTATCTAAGAAAACCTTAGCTGCTTATGTTAAAATCCATTAGAAATTACAAAGTTTTCCTGCTACAAGGGCAGACCCTTCTCCGGTAAGTCCAACCATTCATTTATCTTTTTAACAATATATATAGATAAATTACATATAAGATTCAAAACAAATCATCTTCTCCAAGATTCCAAAAATAGATATCGGTCACATAGGGAGTAACGTACCAAAATCGAACTCCTATTTTCTAGGGAATGTTATAAACAAAAAACTGACATATTTGAGATTTTTACCCTGAACGTCACTTGTCTGCATCATCACAAACTGGATTATTCTATTGAATGTGTTAACATCATATATTATCAACATATGTTTTCTTTGCTTGGTTGTTGAAGACTAGTTGCACGTATATTGCTTTGGGTCAAGTGCTCGACGTTGGACTTCATCAAAAGTCTGGACGAGGTAGGCCTTTTATATTGTCTTGCTAACATATTTGTTTAGATAGCATACTTGAGAATAGACTTGATTTTTGCAGTCATTTCCGTCTGTTGTGGTTTACCCCTAGCCATCAAGAGATTTTCCTCGTAACAAAATTGGCGACCATACTGGGGATTGAATCTTCTTTCTTAGGGTTTGGAGTGTTTTTCTCCTTAGATTGGTCTCATTCGTATTGCGTTTCTTGCCGTATCATTGCTTGACAACCTCTGTTCACTCTGGGTCTAAGTCTTTCAACCTTCTCCTTTGCCTAACTGTCTTTTTGAAACATATACGTGGGTTTTTGCTTGGCAGTCACGTATATACACGTGCTATCCTTCTGCAAGCTACATACATACGTGTTGTTTCCTTGAACAATCGCGTACATCAACCTCTTTTGCTTGTTTGCTGGGTTTGGTGGTTGCTGGGTAGGTTTTGATGATTGCTGAGTCTTTTTGGGCCTCTGTAGTGACTGTTAAGTGTATGTGGGAGACATGAAACCTGTCTTTGCTTGAATTTTTTGGCGGATCCTTTCTCATCATCTTTTAATTTTGATTGTCCTTGAACATTGGGCTGGGTGTTTTGCTCCTTGGTATCCTACTTGAGTTGTCTCTTTCTATACACAGTAGAGTCTATATATCAAGTTGTTGTTCAATCCATGCATTTTCATTTTTCTTATATTGAAAATACAAAAGTATTAGGCATTTTGCATTGATTGACATTTTGATCTTTTGAGTATTCGTCATTTAGCTTAGTGCATGTAAAAAAAGATTGCATTTTTATTCAGAATTGTAGAGTTGAAATTGAAAATTACATTGTTTTAAGAAGCTTATCATTCATTGAAAATTGAAGTTAGGACTTTGCATTGTATTCATATTTACTTTACTTGTTGATTCATAACATCACGAGTTTCATCACCACACCTTTTTGAGTAAGCATGAACATTAAAAATAACGCTATAATTTAAAATTGGTTAGTAACGATTTTATTTTCTAGGGTGCACAAATTAGCTTAGGATTTAGTTCCTTGGAATAGGATTTTGTGAGTAAACTTCTCCAAGGCTATTAAATCAACATATGTGTCTGACTAAGGGAGTGGAGAAATCCATTGTATAATTGGTATTATCAGAAGGCTTTGCTTACACTGGAGTTAATCACGAGGTCACGCGAGGTTGGTTGAAGGGATATCTCCCTGATACCTTCTTAGTGTCAGATATATTCCTGGGGATCTATTTGTATTTGGGGATATTTCTAGTGGACTTAACTCCGTGAGAGGCGGTGCTTTCAAGATTTTGGGCTTTGCTATCCTGCCCATACGGTGGACCTGACTTACGATTGCTCGCCTGTGCATCGGCTATACAATGGTTTCTTATTTGCTTGACTTAGGTGCCACATAGGTTACTTGCAACGATTATTTTGCGGCTACCCTGGGTCAGATAAGGGTCATAGAACACACAACCTTTATGGAAGATTACCTCTCCCGGGGGATCTGATCGACTGGTTGTTAAGCCCACGAGAGCCCTTATCATTGATTATGTTACCTCCAATCTTTAGCAGGGAGTCTCAAGCCCCTCTTGGGCAAGACATACATTCTTTAGGGAGGGAGGCCCCTTTCAGCCACTTTATCCCATTTGTGTGCATATTGGCCGTTTGATTTTTGGTGTGCTCTTTGATTACTAGTTGGCCTTAGGATTTATTTTTGTATCTTGAGTCTTAAGTCATCGTGGAGTCGTACCAGCCTCCCCGTCGGTCCCGCCGCTTGTTACAGTTACCAACGGATTTTGATTTTTTTCCTTCTAAAATGCGTAGAGTTATTAGACGTGGTATACACACCTCCATTGTTCAAAATTGTGATTCTACAAGGATGAGTATTGAACTGAGTCACCAGAATACTGGGAGCCCTTTGACTCCCACACCTATTATATTTAATGGCACCCCTTCGACTCCTGCAACCACAATGGTTGTAGTGTCAGAGGCACCTATCATCACTACTGCATGTCCTATGGTGAATGCTCAATCTATTGCCATGAACCCATTTGGGTTTCTTGGTCACTCACCAGGCTATAATGTTCAGTCCATCCCTATGGCCTCTAGTCCTTTTCCCTATGGTATGCCGAATTTTACTTCACAGTTTTCAAACTCCATCCTAGTTGTTGGACCTATTGGACTTGGGGGCACAACCCCTCCTTATACTCCATTTTCGTTTGGTGGCTCTCAGATCCCTCAAACGACTCCTACTATTGGAGGCATTACCTCGTTTAACCCTAGGTCTAATCCTCTTGCTTTTGGGTGGAGCAACCAACCTGGCAGAAAAGCTTATGCTCAAGTTACATCCTATACCCTAACCTCCTTAGTGTCTATTCTAACCAACATGTTCGGCATGACAAATCCACCTTTATCCTCTGGATTCACACCCGGAGGAGGTCAGTTTTACACGTTGGGCAACCCCCAACCTAGAGCCACTCCGACTGGGGAAATTTTTATAACCCCCATCAGAACATTCCTACTGGAATGATGCCCAACCAATCTCTTATGAATCAGCCTAGAGGAGGGTCTTACAATCTCGGACAAGGCCATGGTGCTTACCAGAACTTTGGATGGGCTGCATTTCCCCAAACACAATCTTTCCAGGGAGCTTGGGGCCAGATGCCCCAACTCCACCTCCCTTTTTTGGCCACGCTTAATGTGTCAGACTTGTCTAAGTTGATGAACGACCCTGCGTGTCATGATCCTACATGGCCCCTCGTCCCCACCAAGCTTCCTTCAGACATTCCAAAGTTCGAGGGTAAGAATGGCGAGGATCCTGGTGATCACATCACCACCTTTCACCTATGGTTCTCTTTCGAATTCCCTTAATAACGATTCCATTTGGTTAAGATTATTTCAACGCACCCTCATTGGGGTTGTTGCAAAATGGTATATCGAGCTACCTAAGGGGGCGTATGGGACCTTTAGTCAGATGGTGCTAGTCTTCCTTAACCACTTCCAATTGTCAGTTCGTTACGATGTTGGTCTGGAATTTATGTCGACTTTACACCAGGACACAACCACTCATATCTCAGATCACATCCAGGAGTGGTGTAGATGGAAGAGATTGATTAAGACCTGCATACCCCCGAACTTTCTTTTAGAATGGTTCCTTAAATCTTTGCAACCTCCTATCTCGAAGGATGTTGCTACATCTGTGGTTACATCTAAGGAAGAAGAAATCTTGAAATGTCAACAGTTAGATCTTATATACGCTCAGTTTGGGATGTTATACCACATTCTTCCGGATGCACCAAGGTTAACCTATGACCCTAGACAAAATCCTGGACCTCATGTCGATGGAATTGTAGTCTCCGCCAATGTGAAATCCGCAGACTTGGTCACAAGACATTTGAAAGAGTTGTCTCTAAACCAGTCTACAGGAGGGCCAACTTCGTCTGTGTCTTCCAATCCCACACTTAGGGAGCGGATGTATATTTCGCGCAATCGTCGACTGGCCCAAATGGTAACCAACAACCAGGTGGGAATAAAAAGAAAGGATGTAATAATAATCGTAAGGGTGGGAAGAATAATAATAGACCCAAGGACAATGGTAATAATGAGAAGACGAATAATAGTGGTGGAGAGGGCAAGAAAGAAAGGCGTAAGGTGAAATTTCCTTGTAAGCTTTGTACAGACGATCATCTTACTCATTTATGCCCCAAACTTGCGGAAGTTGCGAGGCTCTTATCTCTACCGCCCGTTGCGCTGATGAATCCTTTCCCACATAACCAGCACATGGCCTCGAGCTCCTCAAATACCAGAAATGTGGCCGGTGGGAGTCAAAACCCACCTTCACAAGACGGTGACTGTTTGTGTATCAATATGGTCAATTCTCAGGTTAATGTAACCACCCGATCTCGCGATTACAGTTCCTCACAGACTGTACCTGGTTTAGAATCTCCTCCTCCTCTGGAGACGACTTTAAAGATCGAAAAACCTGAGCCACCACCTCGTATTCTGAAAGGAGTACTCAAGCGATCTACCCACAATCCAAATTCTAGAGCCGCCCAAAATTACTCTATTGTTGATGACCTGAGTCAAACCCCTTGTGCGATGTTGGCTCTGGAGGTACTCTAGACGTTTCCTTCCCAGAGGAATGCCTTGCTATCTGCGTAAGGAGCTCTAGACCCCAGTGGCTCGAAATTTATCAAGTTGGACGTCACAGATGTGAAGCCTCACTTGCCTTACCATGTGACATTCCAAATCCATGTGGGGTACTCAAAGTATACCATCAAACGTGCAATTGTTGATGAAGGCGATGCTACATGTGTGATGTACCTGATCTTTTGGAAAGCTCTCGGCTATCTGACTCTTTCTCAATCATCGACCATGTTGACTGCTTTTGACGATCATTCCTTCCGCTGTCACGGTATTCTTCCTGCTTTTCCGGTCCAGTTAGGTGGGAAGATGGTAGAGGTGGATGTCGAGGTAGTTGATGCGCCTCTCGATTATAACTTGTTACTTGGACACAATTGGACTTATGCTATGACCGTTGTCGTATTGTCTGTCTTCCATACTCTCTGTTTTCCTCACGATGGGAAGATCGTGACGATCGACCAATTATCCTTTACGTATGCTAGCCCCAATGCATCAGTTGGACCGTTGATCCCTATGGTCGACAATTCTCATCCGACAATTGAGAATATCGGTGTTAGAATGTATTCATCCCTTATGTGTACCTTCAACTTCAAGGCACTGATTCACCATGTTTATGCCATGTCCAGTAGGCCTGTTTCGTCATAGAGGTCTGTTCATTTCCACACTTCCTATTTTAACGATCCTTGGACCCTACCTTCCTCGACTTCATCTTGTGAAGGTCAGTGGCATGATGGAATTTCCATGCCACTATCGACAACAAAGATTGCGTATCAAGTTGTTCTTGACTCTTCCGCCAATCCCGATCCTATTACCTCGCCGACAGACAAGGAGGATCCTGTTCTTAAGCCTGTGTGGGCCACTTCGTTGTCTTGTTCACATGACTGCCTCGATAAGACTTTTCCCTTGGAAAAAGATATCATCGAAGCCATGAATGGCTATGACAAACCTTGGGATGATATGCATCATCGCTCTTATTTTCTCCCAGAGCTTGCTAGAATCGAACATGATGACTTTCGATCTACTTTGAGTGAGATATTTGATCACGTCGTAGTTCCACTTGATACGCAAAAAAAATATGCCGAAGGACATATGGCAAGTATTTCTCCTACCGTCACGATCGATGTCTCTCATACCCCTGGCAAGATTGAAAATGTACATATCGATGCAGATTGTTTGCCAGAAGAAATCTTGATCTACACCGAACTCTTCAAGGAATTCTGAGATGTATTTGCTTGGTCATATGAAGAGATGCCAGGAATCGACCCTCGTATTTTCAAGCATGAGACTAGAACTTATTTGGATGCTAAGCTTGTTCGACAACGTCTTAGAGGTTTCAATCCCTGGAAGGCCCCTGCTATTAAGGCAAAGGTAGAGAAACTACTTATTGTTGGCTTTATCTACTTGGTTCCCTTGATTGAATGGGTATCCAATCTTGTTCCTGTGAATAAGAAGAAAGGAACCATCCGTGTATGCATGGAATTTCGTGACCTGAACAAATCCTGTCCTAAAGACAGCTTTCTGACACCTTTCATTGATCAGATTCTCGACGAGTGTGCGAGAAGTGAAGTGTTTTCTTTAATGGACGGATTTTCAGGGTATAACCAAATTCAAATTAAACTTGAGGATCAATACAAGACGACATTTTTTTTCATTGGGGTAGTTTCGCATACCGAAAGAATCATTTCGACCTTAAAAACATCAGAGCAACCTTCCAACGTGCTATGACCTTCACATTCCATGATCTTAAGCATATAGTCGTGGTTTATCTTGAAAATGTTGCTGCTCAGTCTTGTAAGAGAGTGGATCACTCCAAGCACCTTCGACTAGTTTTTGAAAGATGTCATCATTATATAATCTGGTTGAACCCTCATAAGTGCATCTTTTGCATTAGGTCTGGTAGTCTTTTGGGATTTCTAATTTTTGAGACAGAGATCATGGTAGATTCATTAAAGGTTGATGCAATACTTCGGTTTCCTCCCCCGTGCACTATTCAACAACTTCAAGGTTTACAGGGGAAAGCTAACTTTTTACGTCGGTTTATAGTAAACTATACCAATATTACTAAGGGTTTCATGCATCTTTTGAAGAAGGATACCCCTTTTATCTGGGATGAGCAAGACCAAGAGTCATTCGATGCTTTGATGAAAGCCTTGGTATTGATGCCTCTATTGAAGTCTCCTGACTACAGTAGGGATTACTTACTTTATGTTGTTGTGTTTGAGGAGACGATTGGTATGGTTTTGGTTCAGGAGGATGATGAGCTCCGCGAGTACGTCATCTACTATCTTAGTCGAAACTTAGTCAGTCCTGAACTCAATTATTCTCACGTTGAAAATATAGCTTTGGATGTCATTCATGTAGTCCAACGTTTACACCATTATATATTGCTTTGCAAAACTACTATGGTTTCCGATGTCAATCCATTTCAATACGTCCTTACCAGGCGTATCATAGGGGGAAAATATAATAAATGGATTGTCATTTTACAAGAATTTGATCTTGATTTCGCTTCTGCGAAATCCAAGAAATCACTAGTCTTTGTGGAGTTAATATCCGACTTCCAATGATTGGATGAGGATGTTATCCATGTTGATTATTTTGCGGACGAACACATTTTACTTGTCTCGTCGTTCGACCCCTAGTATGGAGACATTGTTCTCTATCTTCAAACTTTGAAGTTCTTTTAACATATTTCATGAGATGACCGATGCCGTGTACAGTACCAAGCCAATAATTACACTATCGTCGGCGACACTTTGTATCACCAGGGAATAGACAATATCCCGCGTCGTTGTTTAACGCACGAGGAAGTCGAGTCAGTTCTAAATGATTTCCACATTGGGGCTTGTGGTGGTCATCTATCTGGGCTTGCGACAACCCAGAAAATTTTGCGAGCCGATTGTTTCTGGCCTTCTATCTTTAAAGATTGTGTTGAAGTGGTTAAGAAGTGTCACCCCTGCCAGGTGTTCACTCGGAAAATGTGCTCGCATCCAACCCCTCTTCACCCAGGAATTACTATCGGTCCCTTCACCATGTCGAGGGTGGACTTCGTGGATTGCAACCCAACTTCGTTTGGGGGGCATCAACACATTATTGTGGTCGTAGACTACTTTACTAACTGGGTCGAAGCCATGCCTACAGTTAAATGCAACGGGAAAAATGCAACCTTCTTTGTATTCAATCAAATTATCGCCTGGTTCAGTGTCTTGAGTGAGATTGTCACTGATCATGGAAGTCACTTTCAGAACTGTTATCCATCAAAGTTGCACTGAGATGGACTTCCAGCGAGCCGCCAAAGTTTGAACATCATTTGTTCAAAATTCAGAGTTCAGAAGTTCAGCCGGTCAAAAAGACCACCCTGTTACTCTACATTTTCCATAAAAAAAATGGTAATAAGAGGTATTTGCATGATGAACTTCTAAAAGGTCTTAGCCACTTTAAGTCCTAAGCGTGAGTTATACTCTGGAGTGTTTTTTTCACTTACTAATTATATTTTGCCGTTTTTAGGCAATTTATAATTTATGAGTTTTTTCACTCAATCCTCCAGAGCCGGAGTATATGCTCATGGTTAGGCTTGAGCATGGATCTAAGCCTAGTGTCTGATGTATATTACCATGCTAAACATCCTATTAGAGTCTTATGGAAATGTATTAAGTCCCCCCTAGGATTTTTTAATTTTTTCAGTTAATTAAAAAATTGCCAGAATCAGACAATTTTTATTTAAAAAATAAAGATACTTTAAAAAAGTGGTATTTAGGCACCAAATAGGCCATGGGGATGCTCATTTTTGGACCTAGAGCACCCATGTTACCTAATTACCCACTTACTTGAGTAAAATTAGTGATTTTCATCACTCAAAATTGATTTTACTCTCAAAAACCCAAAAAAAGTCATTTTAATTCAATAAAAATCAGCCAAGTCAAAAATAAAAAAGATAAAGGGGAACAAGGTTGAAGAAAAATTAAAGGCAAAAGTCAAGAAGGAGTCAAAGGGGGACAAGATCACTTGATTGGAAATTGAGTGATTCCATATCTTTTAAGATATTAGCATATGGGTATTAAGAGGTGTGCCCCTCTTGGAGAGGTGGCGCACCCTTGAGGTGGCAGCCCACACTCCCAAGAGGTGGCACACCCTCCTCCCTTTGACTTTGGTTTGGACACTTGTAATGAGTGTGGAGAGGTGGCAGCCCACTCTCCCACACTTGGCAGCTCTATTTTCAACACTTGGTGCGCCCTCCTTAGAGAGGCCATGCACCCTTCTCCTTGATATCATCACCCATTTGTGTATAAATAAGAAGGAGCTCTCCCTTTGATAGCTAGTTGGAGCTTGGGTGAGATGCTTGCTATTGTAATCAATTTATCATTCATATTTGAATAAAAAGGCTTTGGAGGCTACTTGATGGTGTAGAGCTTATGTGTGTGGATCATCTATGTGTATGGTGTACATAAGGTATATGTGTTGTTAATTGTTTCTTGCAATTTCTTTGGATGAATCTTGGCCTTGTAAGGAGAGCTATCTCTCAATAGGATAGAAGTAGGAAGCTTGTTTGTTTATTATCTTCTATTTGTCTTATATATATAGGTAGTTTGATGTGCATGCTCATTTTTATTTAAATTTCATGCTCTCAAATTCTTATAAACTATATGACACCAATGCGGTTAACCACTTTGCAAGAAGTTTGAAGTTGTGCAAGATATATCATTTGAAGGATAGGCTAAGCTTGCTTGTTGCCCCTTTTCTTCAAAATTTGGTGAAGTAACATAGTCCCTCCACTTTCCATCGGAACAAGAGACTCCATTGCCCAAGGGTTCAAAATTTTTCAAGCATTTCTTTCCCCTCTATCTCAACAAATTCATTTTCTTTGGTTACTTGTTGTAAACATTCATAAAGTAAAAGATTTGTTGTTTCTAAATTTGAATATCTCCTTT
Organism: Picea engelmannii; assembly: GCA_009831015.1. Lineage (NCBI taxonomy): Eukaryota > Viridiplantae > Streptophyta > Pinopsida > Pinales > Pinaceae > Picea > Picea engelmannii. The sequence continues at coordinate 394,405 of ML781861.1, read as the reverse complement.
TTCTTTATGTATTTCAAAGCAAGTAGTTAGATCTCAATTTATAAAGAAAGTCTTAACTAGATCTAGCTTGCTTCTTGTTTTCTTTAGTCTTAATCTTTTCGGCAATCTTTAAAGGCTAAAGATAGGTTTTTTCTAAGAGCTCAATTTCTTTATTCAAGCAAAGCTTACTGTCTTTACATTTCTGTTTTAGGACAGCGAAAAGAGTAGTAAGAAAAGGACTTCCTTTACTTAGTTTAAATTTGAAATTTGGCTAGTTTTACTTAGTCAATTTTTGTGGTTTTTTTTGCTAATAACCCAAGACACTTCCAAAGTATTTTTGGGCATTTTTTATTCTCCTTTGTTCGTTGTTTTACGCAGGTTGGCGAACAGATAGGAGGAAACTCTGTCCATTTTGGGCAGATTAGGAGCATCCGGGACCCCCGGGAGCACCATTTTACTTCATAACCCTTTGTAAATCATTGTAAAGACTTGTGATCCCCCTAATGAATGGTCACAAGTCACTTCCATAAGCATTTTGCAAGGATCATAATAAAATCAGTGAGGCTACAAGTTCCCGCTCTTCATTCCCTCTGGGAGGAGCGGTGTGTTCGGTGGTTGTGTCATTTTTTGCAAATTTTTAGCTTAGATTAATTTTTCCATTGTGCAAGTAGAACACTAATTGCTAGATTAGTTTCAATTTCGCAATTTCAATTTGGCAAATAAACCATCCCCTCAGCGACCTCGAAAGGGGCCTGGTCAGTGTGGATTTAGTAATTAGTCTCACATTTATTTTTCTGTCATAAAATAAACAAATTCCCCTCAGCTCTCAGTGCAGTTCCTGACCCTTCCAGTTGCGATCTCGTTTCGATCTGCTGGAAGTAAGTTCATACACGTTGTGCTGGTCAGTGGTTGATAGTTTTAATTAGGACAACCCCCAAAGTTGTTAATTTAGTGTGCGGTAAAACGCCTTGAAGTGACCTGAGAAGTAAGGCGGGCCCTCTCGGGACCTGGCTTCCCACCCGTTTTGGACATCCAACACTTTGAGTGAGTTTTACTGGTGAGACCATTGGGTTTCGGTAAAGCTCTCCGCAAGTTTCCAAGCA
>ML781861.1:357437-369541 GCA_009831015.1 Picea engelmannii | reverse complement strand
CGAAGAGCATTCTTATTATTTTGTTATTGGATTAAATCCCCATTGTGGATTAATCATGTCATTATTATTATTTCTATTATTAGATTAATCCCCATTGAGGATTAATCAAGTCAGTAATTGTATAAGGACCAAATCCCCTTTTGTGGATTGGTCATCGGACAATTACAATGTGTAGAATAAGAAGTCGGCCCCAACAGTTATAATGAAAGGGCCAGAGTTAATTAAAGGTGGATTTACCCACCCAGTGTGAGAGGTCGGCCCAGCCAGTTGTTGACTCTTCACACGTGCCAGAATGATATAAATAAGAGGCTAGCGCCTCACTTCTAACACACACTTAACTTGCTCATTCTCTTATGAGGCAAGCTGCAATTTCAAGTTGGTTAGAGGAGAAGAAGGGTGGTGCATCTTTTGGAGGAGGATTTTCTGTATTGGTTGAGTTATCTCTTGAACATTTGATAAGCTATTTATGATAAGGAAGTTTTTGCTGGGTTTTCTTCCCCTAGAGGGTTTCCCAGGATAAATGTTGTGTCTATTGTGGATGTGTATTTCTCATTGATCTTGTGCTTATTATGCTCTTATCTTTATGAAACGCAAAGAACTATAATAAAGAAATCATAGGTGTGTGTAAGTAACTCCAACACCCCCTTTGAACATCACTATGGTGAAAATAAAGATTTGAGCCTGGCAACGAGGCCATGTTAGGTACCCAAGTACAAAAGATGCACTGAAAATAAAGTGAGGAAAGAGGGAAAACCTCATGGGAAAAACCATTTCTCAAGGTACAATGTATGTAAAAAGAAGAACTACAGTTGCTAGGCAGTTGTGTCCTTCACTCCAAGACGACCTCGCAGAGAATGTAATTTCTGCTCAGTGAAGGTCTTGGTGAAAATGTCTGCCGTCTGTTTTGCTAAAGGACAAAAATGTAAGTCGATGATCCCCTCATGTATTAAGTCCTGGATGTAGTGCATGTGGATCTCAATGTGCTTCGTTCGCTGCCTCTGAACTGGATCTCTGCAGAACTTCAGAGTGCTCTGGTTGTCACACCAGATGACGATCGACTGATGAAAATGAATGCCCAACTCAGTGAGAAAATGTTGTAGCCACATAGCCTGAATGGTTATGTTAACTACCCCTCTATACTCTACCTTGGCTGAAGATAGAGCAATGGAAACTTGTTTCTTGCTCAACCAACAAATAGGCCCGGAACTAAGAGTGAGTGAGTAACTAGATGTGGACTTGCGATCAATGTTATCACTAGCCCAATCAGAATCAGTAAAACCAATGAGATCTAATGTAGAGTTTGTTGCATAATGAATCCCAAAGGTGATGGTGCCCTGTATGTATCGAAGGATACACTTTGCATCTTTCCAATGTAGCTCCTGCAGCTCTTGCATGAACCTGGAAACTGCGCCAACTGCATATAAGAGTTCTGGTCTGGAGTGTGTGAGATACAACAAGCTCCTCACTAGTTGTCTGTATAGTGTGTTGTCAACCCGTGGAGTCTCCCCGCCATCTTCAAGTTTGACTCCTGATAGGAAAGGAGTCGGAGCAGACTTGCAGTCTGTCATGTGAAATCTCTCAAGGAGATCTCGTGCATACTTGGCTTGAGAAAGTTTGATGCCTGATGCATTTTGACTGATCTCAAGTCCAAGGAAGAAGTGTAGCGGACCCATGTCCGTCATCAAAAACCTGTCATGAAGAATCCTCTTGACTGCAGCAATCGCTGAAGTCGAGTAACCAGTGATCAACAAATCATCGACATATATAACTAAAAGTAGAAGTGACTCAACCGTCCTGAGCATGTATACATTCGGGTTTGATTTACACCGTAGAAAGTTCTGTGAAAACAGGAAGGAGTCCATCTTGGCATACCATGCCCTCGGAGCCTGCTTGAGGCCATAAAGTGACTTCTTCAGTCGACAGACCAAAGATGAGTCCTGAATAAATCCCTGGGGCTGCTCCATGTAGATATCCTCAGAGAGATCATCGTGAATAAATGCATTCTTCACATCCATATGATGGACTTCCCATCCCTTGGTTTCCACAATGGCAAGTGACAATCATATGAAATCCATCTTCGCTACTGGAGCGAAGGTCTCATCATAGTCAATACCATGAACCTACTGAAAGCCTTTGGTGACAAGCCTAGCTTTGTATTTGTTGATCTGTCCATCCACTGCGCTCTTGGTCCTGTAGAACCATCTGCATATAACAAGTTTGCTCCTAGAAGGAAGGGGAACTAGATCCCAATTCTAGTTCTCGAGGAGGGAATTGTACTCCTCCTGCATGGCGGATTCCCAAAAGGGATTTCCAGCAGCCTCGCCATAAGACTGTGGATCTGAAGACTGAACCAATAAAAAATGCCTGGAAGGCAATGGTTCAGTGGCAGTGAGTGCAATAGGAGGCTCCTCGAAATTAGATAGAGTCCTCCTAGTATCGGCTGGATCACCAACGAGATCCCCTGCATCTTGAAGAGTAGTCTGTGCCCACTTGGGCCTCTGCTCTGGCTCTGCAACTGCATCTGGATTCTCTGACTCTGTATCTGACTGTACTGACTCTGAATATGAATCATCTGAGTCCTTTGAATCATAACTCTCATTTGAAGAAGAGTCGACATGTGCATGCTCATCATCTTGGACAGGTGTAAGAGTAAAGGTGTCTGCATGCGGTTGCTGAGGTACATGCGAGACACTTTCCTCGAATTGGACACTACGCTCAATGATGAGCCGGTCCGAGGAAACATCATTAAGCCGATATCCATTCACACCGTCAGGGTATCCAACAAAAATGCACTCAGTGCTTTGTGGATCAAGTGCCTTCCTCTTTTCAGAGGGAATTTGGGCCCATGCACGAGAACCCAAAATGCGAAAGTGGGTCACTTCCGGTTTGAGACCGCTCCAAGCCTTATAGGGGGTCTTATCCTTGACAGATCTATGGGGAGATCTGTTTTGGATGTATGTTTCACAGTTAAGTGTTTCGGCTCATAGTCTCTGTGGTAGTGACTTTGCATGCAACATGCAAGATGCCATCTCCTTTAGAGATCGGTTTTTCCGCTCAACAACTCCATTTTGCTGCGGAGTGTAGAGAACTGTATGCTGCAATTGAATCCCTGACTCATGGAAAAAATTGTGGATCTCATGATTCACATACTCTCCCCCGTTATCAGTTCGGAAGACTTTGATCTTCTTTCCGGATTGTGTCTCAACCAAATCTTTGAAATCTTTGAGTTGTTGAAAGACCTCGGATTTTTTCCTGAGAAAGTAGATCCATGTAAAACGTGAGAAATCGTCACAAAAATGAGAACAAAAATCACTTTGTTGATCAATGGATGCGGAAAAGGACCCATGAGGTCACTGTGGATCAGATCTAAAGGTGTGGAAGCTCGCTGAGACTTTTCCTTGTCGAATTTCTCTTGAGGGTGTTTTCCAAGAACACATCCCTCACATACTCCCTTGGAGAAATGGATGTCTGGTAGCCCATCAAATAATTTGTGCTTGCTAAGCTGTTGCATGTATCTGAAATTCAAATGTCCAAACCTTTTGTGCCATATCCTACTACTTTCATCAGCATGAGTAAGCAGTAAAGCAGAATCAGGTTCAATGAATTCAGAAAATGTATACAATCTAGACTGATGATTTACCTCACCGGTAGCAACCTTGGAGTTGGTTTGCATGTCATAGATGTCCACGACATTTGGTGTGAATACAAATTTCTTTCTAGTGACAGAATTCGTCATCTGATACACGAAGAGAAGGTTGACAGAAAGCTTGGGAACATGCAGCACATTCTCGAAGCTGTCGTTGGTGAGTTCAATCCTTCCTTTGCCGGTGACTTCGACAGAAGAGTTGTCCCCCATCAGAACAGGAGGACCTTTGCATGCATCCAAAGAAGAATAGATTTCTTCTGAGGCAACCATGTGATGTGATGCCCCTGAATCTACGATTGAAGCATTGGGAGAGGAGTTGATTGCAATCAAGGCATGGCTAGAATTGTCTTTATTGGAATTCAGATCTTCTGGCTTCTTCTTCTTTGCACCCTCGGGGATGCGATCTCCAAGGTTGTTTTGCTGAAGTATCTTAGACATCATATCTATTTGTTTTTGCATGCATGCAGATTCCGAATGGAATCCTTTGTGACAGTATGTGCATTTCTCTCATTTTCTTCCCTTTTCTCCTTTGGATTTGGAGGCATCGGTGAAGGGTTTTGTGTACCCTTCCTTATTCGTATGTGCATGATATTTCCACTTATATTTATCTTTAGATTTCTGATATTTGTGGCTTCCATCATGCACAGTGAGTGCATGCGCCCTTGGGCCTTTGATTGCACCCATGTTGATGAGCTTGGTTTACTCTTATGTCAAGGATTCGATAAAGTCCTCAAGAGAAGGCATCTTCTAGGTGGTTCCAAAGGCGAATCTGACAGTATGGAATGTGGATACGAATACAGAGAATTCAGGTTCAAGCTTGGAGAGAATGGTGAGAACCATTTGTTTCTCCTCCTTCAATTTATCAACCCCGCAAGCTTTGAGTTGCGACAGTAAATTCTTGAATTTTGTAAAGAAATCTTGGATATTCTCGAAGCTTTTTGGATCCAATGTGAGTAGCTCAACCTCCAGCATGTGCCCCCTCATCTCATCCTATTTTCCAAAGATCCCTTCCAATATGGTCCAGGCTTCATTGAGAGTCTTACAAGAAGATATATGAAAAAGGAGATCAAGAGAAATAAGACTGCAAATTGTTCTAAGTGCCTCATCCATGCGATTTAAGTACTTGGATTTTTCTATGGATGATGTCGGCTCTATCTCTGTATTCATGGTTAACCTATATAACCCTCTAGATCGAAGATGTACGGCTATTTTCTCCTTCCATGCAAAATAGTTGTAAGGTGTAAGAATGAATTCTTTTTGGAATTCCATCTTTCCGCTGTCTTCAATCTCGGTACCTGCAAAACATTTTGGAGTAGCTTTTGCTTAGCAGTTCGTCGGCTCTGATACAATGTAAATGTGTTGACTTGCACAGAATAGATCTAGCTAAACAATGATACACACATTTGCAGAGATAATTGGAAGAACAAGAAGAAGGAGAGAAAGAATGGAAAGAATTCTCATTAACCGTTATGAATAATGAATAATTTACACATGATATACTTTGTATAACTCAATGAGTTCGACTTGAGGTGAACCAAGTCACCATAGTGGTGGTCTAGAGTGATCTGGACACACACTAGCAGTTACGGGAGTGAACTGCCACCTATTCTAATCTCTCAGGCAGTTACGGGAGTGAACTGCCACCTAGTTGAGTTAACTAGTCAACTAGTCTTTAGTTAACTACTGAACAAAAAGTAGTGAGGAGTTAACTCAAGGAATCAAGGCTAATGTGCCACTTTGGTGATGATACCAAGGCAAGGTCGAATTAGCATGGTTATGATCCCAATGCAACATCTAAACTCAACTCAACTAGTCAAACTGAAGTGTGAACTGAAAGAGAATATTCTCTAGGTGGAATATTATCTCCTAAAATATAGGAGACTGGATAATGACTAATTATGACTAATAAAAAAATAAAAACCGTAGGAAAAAGAAATATTAGGTGTGTGTGAAGTAACTTCAACAAGGTTGCCTTGCACGTTTTGAAGGATTCTCTCTGCTTCTCCTCCCGCTGCCTCATCTCCCTGGTGCCTCCGACGATGTCGCGGAAACCCGTCCGGCTGTCGCGGACCTACGTCTGCATCACACACGTGTCTAGTTAGTACTTAAGCATCATCCAAAACTATTTTTGTTTTACTATACAAAAACATAAAAAATGAAATATTTAAAAACATTGACATACCTATGTCCCTATAGGTGGTTCCTGGTGGCAGTGGCATGTCAAAGTCCCCTTTGAAGTCGATCCCTACATAGGGATAGTCATCCAAAGCAATGACTTATCACCTCCACTAGTAAAAGAAAGCATCATTGTAGTGTGTGGGCACCCTAGCTCCCCCCTATCGTCTCATTACCTCGGTCCACCGTGAAATGGTTGGATCACGAGGTCCTCTAGGAATGATCTCGACTCTAGGTCCCAAACCTGGAACCCGCTCGAAGAAAAATATGCACAAGATAGAGGCAAACCCGAAGTTTCTCTTGTCACCATGTTTGCACTTTGTCAACTGGCTCTTCATATTAGCTAGTAGTGAGGTGCATCAATCATACACTGTGGGTCTCAAGAACTCTACATAATAAAACATGAGTGACCTCGATGCCTAGTGTAACGAAGTCGACCCTGTAAATTGTTTATCGCTCGGATGGGGAGTTGACTCCCGACCTTCTTGGTCCCTGCTACAAAGTGAGCATCTATGTACTCTTCTATCTTCATACCTCTCCCAGCGCCCCGATCTTTGAGGTTCACACCTCACCCCAATGCGATAACCCAATCAACAAGTATATATCCTTGACTTCAATCCTCAATGGTTTCCCATCGAGTTTGAATCTCTCACTGTTGGGATCCCAATAATCCACGAGCAACTTAAGCAACCTCACTTGGGCCCTCATCCCTTTGAGTGCCCAAAATTTGTACAACCCACATCTTTTCAAGGCCATTTAGGCCCTTAGATTTCTTTCCACAGCAGCATCTACCTCCTCATGTTCCCTTTCCCTGCATTCTAGAACCATCCTGCCAGAGAAAAATCAATTTTTGAGTTAGCAACCATAGAAAACCTTGTTTATGGACTTGTACGTGGGCTGCAGCATTCGCAATTGCATATAGGGATTAGTACACGCATCCTGCATTTTACACAGTTGCGTATAACCTCACGTATACGCGACCTGATGAATAGTAGCATGCGTACACCTAAATAACTAATTTTCCCCTTAATTAACTCAAATTTTGAAACCTAAATTAAAAATGTAATCCACTAGAAAGGAAGAGGAGGGGAAGAGGAATTACTTGGTCTAGACGGTCTCTGATTCCATCACCCGATGCTCCCGCAATCACCAGTTGAAGATCGAAGGTAATTTGGTCCAATTTTCACTATTTGGGTAAAAAGTTAAAATGACAGTAAATTTTGGTTTTGTTACTATTTATAGAAGTTTTTACCCACTTTCTATAGTTTCAAATCATTTTTTCGCCTAATGGACTAATACAATAGTTGATTGAGTTGGTTTTTGTAGTTTTCACCAGGGATTCTTGCAGATTTTAGCGTTATGTTGACCGTTTGTGACCATAGGTAGGTATTTTCGCTACCCAACATATAGGATAGGTATCCATTCCACCATGCACATTTGCATTGTCCTATAACTGTCACTCATATGCCTTAGGTATGAACCCATTTGTTGCGACACAAAACCTTCCATCTTCTATAAGACATGTCGTTATCAAGTGGTAGAGACTTACCAAACATGGGTAACCTAGTTAGATCCTCTGCTCCATTTGGTGCCCATGCAAAGATTTTTCCGTAGGACTGAGAGTCCCTTATAGCTAATACATGACTTTATGTTGAGCCTCATTTCTCACTCATAAACATGTTGACCTATACCTAGAGGACTCCCAACCGAGTTTGATTTAAGCTCTTTTACGACTCGTTTTCAAAAAGAGAAAAGATTATTGAGTGAATTTGTCTCTTTTACACTCGTAAATGGGATTTGAAAGGATGTCTACTTGGTACAAGTTTATCCCTTTTTCACACCAAGTAGACTACGATTATGAAAAATGGACATTTTTTGGCATTAAGTTGTGATTGCATCTCATGCCCTTGCTTGCAGTATTGAGCCTATAGTTGGTTCTCGCTTTGCATTATAAACCATTTGCCTCAATAGTTTTGCATTCTCAACCAAACATAACCTCGTTTATATCCTTCGCAATTTGACACCCTATACCTAGGAGGGAACATTCCCCCGAGTGTCCATCTCCCACATGCATCTCCTTGCATTGAGCATATGTATATTCCACTACTGAAACTAGTTTTGCTTACTTGCGATACTCATTTCCTCCTCTGTATCATAGCATTCATTTGAATATGAAAAAATAAAAAAAAATATGGGCGGGAAGGGAGTATTATCTTATATTGGCAACAATTGTGTCTCCTTTGAACAGAGTAGAAAGTTATTGAGTCCACTTGTCATCATAATTTTGGGTTTAGCATGGTCTTAGGAAGCTGAGCTCGTTACAGAGAGTTTTCTCCACGGACTGGTTACTCTTCCAGTCCCTATGGAGAACTTGATTGATGCCCCCTACATCTCATGGTTTCATCATTGAGTCTATGTTGCGGGAGTCTTCCATATGTCTCATGCTCTTGTTCAAAGGATGTCTATCAACATGTGTCGGCCATTCCTCAAAACTCTTGACTTTGCATGTCGGCCATACCCTCAGTTGGTCTCATAATCACATGATGTTTTAGTCCTATCATGCACCCTTGTCCTACTTTTCTCATTGGTAGGTAACCTTGAACCCAACAGTCGACATTTCATCATTGGTCGTTGACTGGGTGGTTTCCATTGTGTTCGACAGCGAGACATCTATTCACACATTGGGATTCGTGTATTTTCTTGGATGCCATTACCTTATTGGTAGTTTACTTGCCTTTGTCAACAATTTTCCTCATTGATTGTTATTCAAAGGGTATTTTTCGTGTATCACTAGCACTTGGCACACACGAAAGACGCACAGGGTCGTTGGTTCGTGAACATGTACTTCATCTGATTTCCTCCAAATCATGAAGATCCTACTTTGTACCTCATGTTGAATGATGAGATATGCCTTAATTCTCTCCTTTTAGCGAGTCTCCTTCCATCGACTTCAGCTCATCTATTCTGGAAATGACACCTAGAGTCCTATAAGTACCTTGAGGCTTGCAGTCATTAGTGGTAGGTTCGCTTGCCATCGACAGTTGGGAATACATCAATGTCTCCTAATCGATGGATTCTTCAAGTGTTCGACCTCGACTCCTTTATTCACACTTGTAAGAATGTACTCGGTTCCTTGATACCTACTTTCATCATCGGTAGGTTGTCTCGCGTTTGTTAACAATATACCTCAATGACAGGTAATCAAACGATGTCTCATTGTGTTCAACGTCAACTCCTTTATTCACATGATGTAGACTTGCATCTTTGGCGGATTATGTAGAAGACTTGAATACATCCCTGAGTTGTTGCTTCCTTTTCATTGGACCAGTACCTATATGACTTCAGTGATCATGGGAGATCAGATTGTACTCCATTGTATACACATATCTTCAGATTGATTTTGAGACTGGTTCTACTGGGCCTTGTTCATGACTATGACATCATTTGGCATGTAACCGCATTTTTATTTTCCTATTCATGGCCACGAACAATTGTTTGGTATATTTTCACATGGATCTACAGTGTAATTCAAATTGGCAGCCATGTATGCAAAGTTAGTGTAGAGTGTAATGATAAACTAGTTCTTCCAGTTGGTTCCCCATCAGGCCACTTCTGGGTTTTTATAATGTATTCGGCCATCGCAGATAATCCTCTGACCTCACACATTATGGGGCATCTGTTATAGCAAGATTTGTCTTACCCTATGCAATCTTGCACAAAAGACCTTTTTCCATTTCCCTATGCAAACTTTTCATCCCTTTTTGCAAATCCCAGAGCTAAAAATACATTTTTTCCACATATATGCACCTTGCCTACTTTACAACATGCGTATATGCAGGTTGCACCACTACAACCCGCGTACATCAAGAAATGTGCCCATAAATGAAAAATGGTGTCGGGTTTCCATGTCACAACAGGAGATCAATGATCCTTGGCCTTCTATGTACTAGAAACGTTCTGACTCGGCCCTTCAGTTCCATTTGAAGGTTATAAATGGGCCAATTCCAAGCTATCGAAAAGAGGAGAAAGAATTCAACTTTGAGAGCAAAGTTACTCTGGAGAAATTGTTCACTTCACATTGAGTTTGCATCCCTTTGTCCTTTAAGTCTGAACACAATGTTCATCCCCCAAGCTCTTCCTTTATTTTGAGAACTTCATTGTCTCTCTTCTATTAGCTTTCCTTTGGTGGATGATTGAAGTGGTGGAGGCCCAACTGGAAGGAACTTAGTTTCTCGGTTCTGAACTGTGCCGACACGAAAGTCTGTAACTTTTTCACTTCTGCTGATCATATATTAATAGAAATACTATTTTCCTGTCCAATTAATGATATCTTGCAAATATTTGAATTATTATTCCATGGACGTATTTGTTATGTATATTAATGGATTATGCTATTGAATGTGCTAACATCATATATTATCACCATATGCTTGCTCTGCTTGGTTGTTGAGGACTATTTGCAGGTATATTGCTTTGGGCCAAGTGCTCAATGGTGGACTTCATCGAACATCTGGATGAGGTAGGCCTTTTATCTTGTCTTTCTAGCATATTTGTTTAGATAACATACTTGAGAATAGAGTTGATTTCTGCATTCATTTGAGTTTGTTGTGGTTTACCCCTAGCCATAGAGAGATTTTTCTCTTAACAACATCACCCTTAAAATTCCTTAAATATGTTTTTTATGCAACTCATCCATGAGACCAAGCAGGCCAAGTGTTGTAACCATTCTCTGATACCAATTTGTAACACCCTCGACCCCTGAGTGTCTTTCCTAGAGATGGGACTGTTATCGCACGGTTTGTAGGAAAGGTCCAAGAGCTTGAGTCAGGGCTTGAAACCGGCGTAACAGGAGCTTCCCCACCCACTGTCACCTCAATGGGGAGCTCTTTCTATTTAGGGGGGCAAGTCCAAGGGAGACGTCCCTAAGGCAATCTGGGTTAAAGAAAGGCTAAAGGGTAAAGGCCAAGTCAAGGAAACCCTTTCACAGATTGCTGCCCAAGGAGAGATAGTCAAAGAGATAAGACCACTGACAATGCACCTGTTTGCGAGACAAAACAAAGAAAACTAGAGTGTGCTTGCAGTGGGTTAGTACTTCATGAAAACAATGACTATCTTCAAAAGAATATATGAGCAATGATCAAATGCAATTGTTGACGAAGTCAATGATTGTTAAGCAAAGATAAATAACTTATATCACCTCTTCAACAAAGCATAAAAGGTAATAAGCATTCAATGTTCAATTTTAGACCTTGTATCATATCATTAATGCAATGAACATGTCAAATCAGCTCATATACATATGATTTCTGCGTCACCTATATTGCTTCTACAATAGGTATGACGTCCACTTGAATCAATAGGTTAATGACAAAGAGTGAAACGTTTGAGCAAATAAGCTTACAGTTGTAATCAATAACTCAATGTCAATCAATGTAGAAGGTAAAAGTCACAACATTTTGAGCATAAACAAGATATCCAAGTAATGTGACGTCACCTATACTATTTCTGCCACAAGTGTGATGTCAAGCTTTGTCAATGAGTTAATATGAAAGGAAAAGAGCACTACGTTTCACCAATAAACTCACAAATATAATCACTAGCTCAAAACCAATCAAAGAAGTGACAAAGTCAAAACATTTAAGGTCCAAACAAGAGTTCTAACAATGTATGACGTCACAGCTATATAAATTTTGGTGCTCTACAGGTTAGCTAGCCAAGGATGGACGTTTTGACAATTTCAACCAGCAAAGATGCAATTCAATTCCACGGCTATGAAGAGACAACAGGGCCGCACCTTTCTATCCAAGCAAAAGTTCTTTTTAGGCCAACGTTATCCTCTTAGGTTTAGTCCTAAAACTAGCTAGGGTTAGACGCTAGGTTAGTAGGTTTGCAGATTTGAAGGTAGTTTGAAAAGTTTTAAAGGCATAACAAGCTCAAGAAATCAATTCTAGACTAGTGCCTTGGGTTAATGGAGTCAAATGGAAGTATGACTAATGGTTTAGAAAGGATTCAAACTTAAGGACAAGAGAGATAGGGTTTGATGGTGTTGCTATGGCAAGGCCACCAACCCTAAACCCTAAGAAGAAAAGATTTACCTAGGTGTAGCTAAAGCTAGGCCTAGAACTCTCACTTCTCTCCTAAAGACTTTCTTGGCAAAACGGCTAGCTTAAAAGTATAAACCTATGGCTGAAAAGTGTTGCTATGGCAAGGCTTTTCAAAACCCTAGAAGTAAACCCTAGGTGTAAGTTCAATTAGGCCTAGGACGCCTTCTTTCTTCAATCTA